>QEPC01009674.1:4493846-4504813 GCA_003113815.1 Sphenodon punctatus
CCCCCCCCCCTGTATTCTGGCCCCCAGGGTTACTGCCCGTTGCTGGGAGCTGGTCAGGCTGTGGTTGAGCTTTCTTCTTTGACGGGGCTCCCTTCCGCTTTGTACGGCCCATCTCTCTCGTTCTCCCCGACGGTGAGAAGAAAGCCCTGCAGCAACAGCTCCCTGCTGCTGCTTTCGCCCTGTTCCTGGTCCAACTGCCGCTCCACGCGGCCAGAACGGCTCCGCCCTTTCTAAAGAGGGCGGAGTTCGTTCAAATCACGAGCGCAGCGCTCTGCGCATGTGCTCCACCTGTTGCTAAGCAACCAGCTTCTGCGGCCGTGAACACGTTCCCGCACGCTGCGCGGAGCCTCCTCAGCTTCCAGTCTCTCCCCGACTCAGGATGGGGCAGGACAATTACCCCGTCGCCGCCATTGCGGCGGCGAAGGGGACTTTCCACAGGCAATAACATTTTGCTTAAAATAAAAAAAGTGATGCTTGTCTGTACCTCGCCAAGTGGAAATGTTAAAGATACCATTTCATAAGTTGAGAATTCTCAGCTTTTTATGAACGTCTATGTTTTAAGAGAGAATAAAAGCAGGTGAATGGGCGGAAGGGGGGAACTTGTGCAAGCTGTAGCTGACTGTATGATTTTCATTTTTCCAAAGACTTTCTTTCCTGCTGTCAAGTGGAAGAATAGCTAGGAACCTCTCAGTGCTGGATCTTTGTTAAACTTGAACCATACAGCTCTCCTTGCTAATCTAAGCAAATTCAGTTCCTGGGTTTCTTTTAAGAATACACACACAAGCTCTTTTTTGGGACTGTTTACTTTTTCTAGCACAAGGTTACAAGGACTGACTCTCATTAGGAAATGGGATTTGAGCAGAAAAGACAAAGGCAGATCTTGGACTTTTATACAATTGTTCCACAAGGAAAACTACAAATTCCAGTTCAAGATGGTTACCTTTCTTTAAGAAAGTAGACAAAGATACATAAAGGTACATTAGCATGAGGTAAAAATTATAATCTAGAATGCTTCGAAGGTGCTTGAGTAATTCCAGCCCTGTGTCACCTCTGATCATTTAGAAACTTTTATCACTGGTCTCCATTCAGTATCCCCCATTTGCTACTATGATTTATTTTATTTATTTATAAAACTTCTACCCCGCCCCTCCTGCACTCAGCTCGGGGCGGCTAAGTTAATTTCTGCTAAGTTAATTTCATGGCTTTGAAACATCAATATTTGACAATCCAGAATTTTAGCAGCTGAGCCACTCTATTAAGCGGGTAGAGCTATGACATGCAAAAGGTATTTGTGGGTAATCAGAAAGATGTCCTTTATTAAGGCTGGTTGTTCAGCATTCTAAACATAGCAAAGTGAGCCAAAACACACCAAAAACTAAAATAAAAAAATGCAGGTGTAAGTTCTGTACAGTTTTGCAGTGCACTGATTGTTTAAAATGGTGTTCTTGGCTACATCTGGATATACCACTGGAGACGACCTGCTTTAACTGCAGCTATTGTGCTGATACATCTCTCTTATCTTGTTTCCGGCGTAGACCTTTCCTCTATGCATCTTGCACATAAATGAAGCAGGGACTTTAACAGGGCCCCTTGTGATACCCAGGCCCCTTGCAGACTGTGTTGGCCTCTGGGTTGCAGCTCAACCGAGAAAACGAAAAGGGAAGTCTCCTTCTGACAGAAGCCCTAGGAGCTGCATAAAGTATGGCTCAGTGGGAAGTCATGCTTAGTTTACATTTCATAGAACAGGCCTGTACCATTAGTGAAATAATTCTATGACAGGCTATCTGTAAAGGTCATTGGACAGCATCAGCCCTTTCCAATTCCCCTGGGATGGACACACACAAACTTCTGTAGTGGCGCCAACTGCAGTTCCTGAGAAGCACTAATAGCAAAGTTCCTGCTTCACAGTCACCTGCCTCTGAAGGCCCCTGTGTAGTTTTTACAAAATATGGCAAGCACTGCTGCCTCAGTATAACAACTGTCTTTAAGGATTTGTTTGCTGAGGGGAAGCAGGCTCCCTGCAAACTGAAGTTAACGTAGGGCCCTTTTTAAATGGACGGTGGTAGGTGGGGGGGATGGGTGTGTGGCTGCGGTGGGTGTGCACCCATTCCCACAGGTGCATACCCACCTCCACCCACAGAGCATCGGGCATTGGAGCCCATTGCTCTGTGGGTGGGAGACGGGTGTAGCGCGGGAACGTGCACCCATCCCCGGAACATTCACACGGGCGCCCCCACCCATCTCCATGCAGCGAAACTGTGTGGAAATGGGTGGGGGCGTCTCGTGTGAAAAGGGCCATAATTTTTAGCCCAGTGTTCTTCTTTCTTTTTAATTTGCAGTTGCAGCTGTAACTGCAGGTAGTTGGTTTGAGAGTTCCTAAAAGTCTGAAAGTTGTTGCTGCTCAGCATGATGGAGGCAAAAGTTTTGTAAGATTCCTGTGTAGCTGATCTTTTTTGGATTAAGAGCATCTGTGTTTACAACGTCTAGGTTAAACATTTCAGAAATGAGCAGCAGTCAAGCACTGTCACATAAGGTGGTCACCAGCTGGGAGCAGGAAGAAATTTTACTCAATGTTGTCCTCTAGTCTATTATGGGAATTTTATACTTAACTCTAACGCATCTAGCAGCATCAGAAAGAGGATTCTGGAAATTAGGAACATATCTGGTCGGTTTTTATCAGTGTGGCCAATGCAATGCTCTGATTTTTATTTGGGACTACAAAGCCTGATTAGAGATGATCAATGCCATCTTTATGGCACTGATGAAAACAAAAGCTAACCTGAAAAAGGGTCACAAAAACTAGTGGAAAACTGACACCATGAAACTTAACATATACAAAGTCTTTCTGGGCATGCTCTAGTATTAATATGTTCAATGAAGTGAAAATGTTGAGCCAGGTTTTCAGTTGGTGTAGGTCTGGCATTATATTATGAAAGGTACAGAGGCAGGAAATTTGACTAGTTTGTTTATACTGCATTCCACAGGAAACTTCTGCAAATGGGAGTGATTTCTTACAAACTAAATATAATGGAATTAAAACAACAACAAAACAGCTGGCTGCAAATGTGGCATAGTCATTTTTTACACTCTGCTGGTGGTGATAGTTGTTTATAGGGGAAGCCGCTCTCTTTGGGAGTTAGAAATGTGGGGAGAGAGTCAGAGTTCAAACTGAGGGAAAACAACCTGAATTATTGTTGCTGGATGCAAGTGATCCATGTAAACCATTTTCATTCAGCAGCTGGTCACTGAGGTGTATGTTCAATCAATAACATTTCATCAAGCAGACACTTACTTGGTAAAAGAAAAACTTTTTGCTGTTAACTTGTAATAGACAAAACTGTTTGTGTCACTGGGGGGGAAATGTCTGCTGGTGCTAGGCTTGACAAACAACCAAGGAGGAGAATTCTTCTGGTAAGCATTGCAATTTACAGAGACAGGGAGGTTGCCATGTTGGTCCCAAATGTAAAAGATGGAGACAAAGGCTGCTTGCCCATGTTAAGAAAGGGGAAAGGGAGTAACTTGAGTTTCACTCACGTTCAAGAGGTCATGTGAAACCCCCAATCGTGGGCACGGGGTTTTCACTTTATTTTTCCCTTCTCCCCATTAAAATAAATAATACTAGATAGAGCGATATTTTTGACCCCTGTCTCACATTATTGATTTTAATAATGTGAAATGGGTCAAAAATATTGCTCTATCTAGCGTTATTAATTTTAATGGGGGAAGGGAAAAATAAAGTGAAAACCCCGTGCTCACAATTGGGGATTTCACGTGACTGCTCGGTCCCTCTCCTTTCTTAATGTGGGCAGGCAGCCAAAGTAGTTCAGTTGATTTTTTGTGTGGACCAACTTATGATAGTGTGCAAACATTTGGGCCACACAAGGCCTTTCTCTAGGCGTATAATAAGTTAGATAATCTATATAGTTCCAAATTGTCGCATGTCTCAAGAAGTAACACAGGTGGCTTGAAAGCTTTCATACCCTCACCAAGAGAAGTTGGTTCAATGCAAGATATCATCTGAACTACTTTGTCTCCATCTGATAAGCATGACAGTTTCAACTGCATCGTCTTTGTGTACAACACTCGAAGCAAGCCTTTCCCATTGTTTCCAGCATTCTAGAGTACCCCAGGACAGCTAAAGTTCCTTCTCTACACTTATTTTTGTGCCTTTCACTGTATCCTGTACAGTGAATTCCAACATGAGACACTGTTTGGGGTGCAGGTTTTTTTAGCTGCTTTTACAATGAAGGGATTGCCTGAGTTCCCACCAGGGTAAATGATTGGCAGATCTGTGTTCACACACATGTTTACAGGGTGTTGTTAAAATAGGCATTGGGAAAGTGAAAAAAATTAAAGAAACACTGACCAGAAGGATAAGAACGTCTTTTGCCAGATCTTGAAGCTGTAGTAAGCCCAAGTCCACTGAAAGTGATGGAAATGTACTGACTTACACCAGTGCAGTGTCTGGCTCATAACTGGATTATGGGCTTGCTCTTCAATACCTCAGCCCACATTCCTGTCTAAAAAGGTATACTTTTCATAAGAGTATTATTTAAATAATTTTCAGTTGGCAGATTTCTGACAAGTATTTGTCTCGTCGGGGTGTGATGCAGAAGTAAAATTTCTAGATGCCATAAATGACTGCTTCTTGGAGCATCTGGTCATGGAACCAATGACAGGAGGAACTACTTTGGATCTAGTCCTAAGTAGAATGCAGGACCTGGTGCCAAGGGGTAACGGTGGTACAGCCGCTTGACAATAGTGATCATAATCAAATTTGACATACTTACAGGAGAGAGAATGACAAATAAAGCTACCTGAGTAACATTTAACTTTAGAAAGGGGAACTATGCAAAAATGAGGAAACTAGTTAGAGGGAAACTAAAAGGAGCAGTTGCGAGGATTAAATGTCTGCAAGAAGGATAGACTTTAAAAACACAATCTTGGAAGACCAGATTGAATATATTCCACAAACAAAAAAATAGCAAAAGGACCAAATGACTGTCTGTGTGGTTAAATGGTGAGGTGAAGAAGGTTATTAGAGCCAAATAGGCGTCCTTTAAAAATGGAAAGCTAATTCTAATGAAGAAAATAGGGAAGAGCATAAGTATTGCTAAATTAAAAATAAAACGTTAATAAGGCAGGCCAAGAGTGAATTTGAAGAGCGACTTGTTAAAGATGCAAAAACAAATCATTAAAACTTTTTCAAATACATCGGAAGCAAGAAGCCTACTAGAGAGGTGTTTGGGCAATTAGATGACCAGAGAGTGAAAGGGGGGGGGGTCACTCAGGGAGGATGAGGCCACTGCAGAGAAGCTGAATGAATTCTTTGCTTTGGTCTTCACTGCAGAGGATGTTGGAGAGATACACACAGCGGAACTATTTTTTGTAGGTGATGAATTGGAAGAGCTGTCATAGATCAACGTGACTCTAGAAGAAGTTCTAGAGCAAGTTGAAAAACTAAATAGTAACAAATCATGAGGACCAGATGGCATTCACTCCAGAGTTCTGAAGGATGATAGAGAATATAATGCCGATATTTAAAAACGAGTCCAGAAGCGATCCTGGAAACTACAGATGGGTGAGCCTGATGTTGGTGCTGGGCAAGCTGTTAGAAACGGTTGTTATGAACAGAATTACTGGGCATACAGATAAACAAGGCATAATGGGGAAGTGTCAACATGCATTTAGGAAAGGGAAATTGTGATTCACTAATCTATTGGAATTTTTTGAGGGTGTAAATAAGCATGTGGAAAATGGTGAGCCAGTCAATATAGAGTATCTGGATTTTCAGAAAGCATTTGATAAGGTCCCTCACAAGGGATTCTTAAGGAACATAAATAGCCAGGGGATAGAAGACAGTGTTCTATCATGGATCGGTAACTGGTTAAATGCTAGGAAGCAAAGAGTGGGACTAAATGGAGAGAAGTAAATATTGGAGTGCCCTCGGGATCTTACTGGGACCGGTGCTGTTTAATATATACATTATTGATCTGGAAAAGGGAGTAAAAAGTGAGGTTCTCAAATATGCAGATGACATAAAGTTATTCAAGGTAGTTAAAATCCAAGCGGACGGTGAAGAATTGCAGGAGGATCTTCCAAGACTGGGTGACCAGGCATCTCAATGGTAGATTAAATTTAATGTTGACAAGTGCAAAGTAATGCACATAGGGGGAAATAATCCAAACTATATATACATGATGCTGGGCTCTAAATTAACGGTTACCACTTAGGAAAAGGATCTTGGAATCATTGTGGAGTATACATTGAAATTCTCAAATCAATGTGTGGCAGAAGCCAAAAAAGCAAAAAATATGTTAGGACTTATTCAGAAATGGATAGAGAACAAAAGTGAAAATATCATGCCTCTATAGAAATCTATGAAGCAATCACACCTTGAATAGTGTGTGCAGTTCTGGTTGCCCCCATCTCAAAAAAGATGTAGAATTAGAAAAGGTACAGAGAAAGGCAATAAGAATGATAAAGGGTATGGAACGGCTCCCATACAAAGAGAGGCTTGTTAGGTTAGGGCTTTTCAGCTTGGAGAAAAGAAAACAGAGGATATGATAGAAGTGTAGAAAATCATGAGTGGTGTCAAGCAAGTTAATAGGGAATGGTTATTTACCCTCTCAAATAGTACTAGAACTAGGGGACACTCCATGAAACTAGCTGGGTGCAGATTTAAAACAAATGCAAATATTTTTTCACTCAATGCACAATTAACTTGCGGAATTTGTTGCCAGAGAATGTGGTCAAGGTCAGTAATATAGCCGGGTTTTAAAAAGCATTGGCTAAATTCTTGGAGAGTGGGTCCATTAACGGCTATTAGCCAAGTAGGTTTAGGGAACATGACTACTTATTCTTGGGAGCTGGGAATGAACAACAGAGAACTGATTGCCCATTGTGACCTGTTGGGTACTTCTCCCAAGCAACTGAGATTAACCCCTGCCACAGACACAGATGCTGGACTCAACGGACCATTGGCCCAGTATGTCATGACTTATGTTCTTATAGGCAAAGCTCCCAAATGTGTATGTAGGAACTGGGTGCCCAAAAAATGACAACAGAGTTTGGACCTAAGAATTTAACGTAGAGATATACTAGGCAATAATCTTTCAAGACACCAGATTCTATTTTCTGAGGTGTTACTAAGCATTATCCTGCCACCTTCAGTATAAATACATCTATTCTGTATACTCACAGCTACAACAACCTGATTAAAAGGTGCTTATTCCACTGGTAAAGTTTCTAGCATATCATCTGGAACTAGCAGGCTGACACCAATAGACAAAGGTGGCTACTGCTGTCGGGAGTGTAGAAGGGCAAACTTGGCAATGGAAAGGGATGGTAAGTTCTTTATGTCAGGTGTGTTATCACATTCAGACCTCAGAGCAGGTGGTGTCCTGTCGTGCAGAAACCTCTGTGTCATACCTTCGGGATTGCATTTGATTAAATCATTTTCATACAACTTGAATTCTATTTCTTTTTTCTTTACATGTGAACCAAACAAAATACAAATTAAATAAATAAAAGACTTAGCCTCTGCCTCAAGGAAGCAGAACTCCAGACTTTCATCTCCACTGCGACCAGACTGAAGTCGATCTCCTCAGTTTTCACTACAATTCGTCTTTCGCAGATGCAGAGGGGGAGGCAAGTGGCTTCCGGACCCTACAGGCAGGTTCCAGGCTAGACTGTCTCTCTGGTCAGGTGCTCTCTGTGTGTCATTGGATGAGGCCTGAGCTGTAGCTGAATCCATAGCTGCTAGACAGCGACAGGGACTGCTGGTGCTCCTCACTCTGCTCTGAGGTGTAGCTGGGAAACGTCTGTGCACGAGACACCTTTGTTGAACTGACACTGTGACCTGGAGGAAAAGGCAAATGAGGTTGCGTTGTGAATGTTCACTGAAAATCAATTTACAGAGTTTCAAGTACAAATGAGGTAGTAATTACTTTTGAATTAAATTTAAAGTATCTTCCGTTGGTTTCTCCCTAGGGACACCTAAGATACCGGTAACTTTCTATCCACTGGCAAACCTTCTTTCTAAAACCAAACACATCTGCTCAATACTGAATTTACTCCCCTCATTCTGCAAACAAAGGAAATCGGTTTGTTTCCTACCAGAAGGTGGGAAATCACCGATAAAATACTGGTTTCAATGGATGACTTTCAAAAGTGCTATTCCATGTAAAGGGTTACCACTAAGATAAGATGTTAGAAATTAGAAATGATGTCTAGAAGACAATAAGATGATGTTATTACAACAAGAATTGTGACTATGAGTGAAAATAGACATGATGCTAACCACCCTTGGTGGTTATTTATGCATGTTGCAGGGCTGCATAAAGCACCAATACAGCCCTGCAACATGCATAAATAACCACCAAGGGTGGTTAAAGGGTGGCTAGCATCATGTCTGTTTTCACCCTATGTCCTTCAGAGTTAACCTGGGGATGAAATGTGATCCAGATTTCAGAAAATGAGTGAAAATTAGAAAGTGAGTTCTCTTCTCAGCTGTGCTAGAATAGGTTGTGTAACCATAGGCTAATTAACTGGAGTCATGGAAAAGAGCTTTTATTCACCTATAGCTTATGCTCTTCTATGCAAACCTAGAGAACTATTGCCAATCTTGAGAAATATCTAGCTTGACTGTCAAGAGGTGCATATGCACGCTGGGAATTGGCACAGTTTAAGCAGTGTGAACACATCCACCCTCAACAGGCGGGCTTTTCATTGATATAGGTTATGCAGCTTGATACGAGGAACCAGATTCCCACAAGTGAGAAGACATGTAGATTCTTGAAAGTTAAGATACATGCCCAAACCTATGGAGTGAAACATTGGCAAAACTGGGAATAAAAATCCAGATATAATTATTGTTTAATTTTGGTTCTGACCAAGCACACATTCAACCAGTTTTACATTGAGGAATCTCAAGGAAGTTAGCTCTTGTCTAGAATGGCCAAATGCTGACCTCATAGTGTAAGGGCAGCAAGGATCTTGAAGGATACAGCAGGAAAACTCTAACACACTGCCTGTAAGACGATGAGCATCAACAGCAAGCGGTGAAAAATCAGTAATGTTGGAAAACAGTAAAACTACAGAAGACATTCCAAGGGACAACTTAACAATAGCAAAATCCATTATGTTGCATACAGAAGCAGAATGCATTCTGCATGCATAGCTTTAATATTTACTACCTGGGTTAAATTAACATTAGTTTTTGAAACCTTGGTTGAGATGGCATGTCGAAATGTCTTACTGCTATGAGAAGCCTTTCTGTTTTGTTACATTAAAATGAAAACAGGTGGTATGGGATCTGAGCTGCAAAGTAACACTACTGAAAAAGTACAAGCAGATGCTTAGATACCATGGCAGCTGATCATGAGAAAGCATTAGTAATAAACTATATACATCCAAGCAGTCCCATGGGGTATCTTTAATCTTACGAAGCCACAATGACCTGATTTTTAACTTAACACAATCCTATTTGTAGAGTTGCCACATGACCTTAGATATATAGTTTGTTATTCAAGAGTTGTCCGTGTTTTCTTGAAAATGTAAAGCTTGTCTTTTACCTACCCTGAAGCTAGAACAATGCAGTCTTTAAAGGTCCCTAGTGGACTCTTAATGCAGACATTTTATTGGGTTGGCAAAAGTTCACAGAGAAAGTGTTAGCTTTTATTTTCTCTGCTTCTCTTGCTCTTGGAGATAATTAAATATACATATTCAAGATATAACTGGCCTTTTCAGTTCACTACAACACATTTTGTATGTTCAGTAACCAGGACGCCTGTACAAAAAGGCCAGAGAAAAGATTATAAATTCGTCTAGGCGGATCAGATTGTTATCATAGCATTTTTCTAAACCATATTTAAATGCAGAGTAAAAAATCATTCTGGAAATTAAACATAGCTCAAATCTTTGCATTTCTTTCAGTGCTGGTATTGTATCTTTGATCATCAGTCTTTCGGTTTCTGTCTTTCCTTTGTATAGACTTGGCTAAAAGACAAGAAGAATGGACATGGAGCTCATCAGGAATTGGCATCAACTATTCTTTTTCAGATTGCTCACTCATTCCAGAAGAATGGAGCCAATTTTCCCGATCTGCTTATTATGTATGATTCACATGGATTTTTATTTATTTTTTAGTTTACAGTTGTTTCCCTCCACCATTTTAAGCTGAGAATCTTCTATTTAAGTGATAACTTAGGGCAGGGTGCCTGAATGCCTGAAAGAGGCTGTGGTTAGGCCCCTGCTCAAGAAACCATCTCTTGACGTTGATGCACCTGCCAGTTACCGGCCGGTCTCTAACCTTCCCTTTTTAGGGAAGGTTATTGAATGAACTGTGGCACGGCAGCTCCAAGAACACCTGGACCGCACTGGTTTCCTTGATCCTTCTCAGTCCAGGTTTTGGCCTGGGTACGGTACGGAGACTGCAATGGTGGCCTTGGTTGACGAGCTCCATCTGGTGTTGGACCAGGGTTGTCAGACCTTTCTGGTTCTGCTAGACCTTTCAGCTGTGTTCGACACAGTCGATCATGAGGTGTTGGTGACTCACCTGCAGAACCGTGCCGGGATTGGCGGGACAGTCTTGGACTGGTTTCGTTCATTCCTGGCCGGGAGAACTCACCGAGTGGTCTTGGGGGAGTGTACGTCTTCCCCCTGGGACCTCACGTGTGGAGTCCTGCAGGGTGCCATTCTGTCCCCCCTCTTGTTTAACATCTATATGCAGCCATTAGGGGAGATCGTGAGAGAGTTTCAGGGCATGCAGTGTGATCAGTATGCTGATGACACTCAGCTCTACCTCTCTTTTTCCATCAACCCAGGCCATGCAGTCTCTTTATTTTCCCAGTGCCTGTCGACTGTGGGGGCTTGGATGAGGTTGAGCCATCTGCAGCTTAATTCTGACAAGATGGAGGTGATGTTGGTGGGTGAGGGCTTGGGGGGCCTGGGAGTGGTTGAATCTC
>QEPC01009674.1:4528242-4539110 GCA_003113815.1 Sphenodon punctatus
ACTCCACTGGAACCCCTGGTCTGTTTGGACAGACATAACACTTTAGATATATGTTGTGGCTGAAATCCAATTTGTATGAAATCTAATTAGTGAATAAACATGTGGTTCAACTTAATTGGGTGATGATAATTCCACCATACTGCTGCTTTTGCTGTTTGATTCTTCCGTTGTCTATTTTTATGCTACCTTAGGACCATTAAGAGTTTGGTTGGCAATCTCTTTCAGGACCATCTTTTTTTTATTTTTAGTCATTAACTCTGCCATTGACAAATTACAGCCACAATAATTAATAATTCTTAATGCCAGGTTTATCCGATTCTTGCCCTTCTCTGGTTACCAAAGGAGTTAGTGACTGTGCTGCTGCGGCTTGGGCTAGGAAGCTGCAACAGACATGGTCTGGACAGAGTTGGGCTGCTCACCACACGTTACCGTGGCTAGGCCACCAGGGAAGGTGGGAAGATGCAGGAAAATGCAGCTGGCCAGTCCCAACCCCGTCCTGTGCCCAGCACTTGACCCCCCCGCCATGACAAGCAGCCATCGCGGACCTGATTCAGGCTGGGTCATGAGGGCCCATGCCATATGTGATACCCTGGTGTGGCTTACTTTGTCTCAGCCAGGCAGAGGACAGCCCAGGCTGTGACCTGGAACTAATCCAGAAGTCAGAGCCCAGCCTGGGGCAATCCTCCAAAACGGCCTGGGGCAATCCTGGGCCAGCATCTGGCAGCCCCTCGACAGACATGCTGATGACTCATGGGCCAAAGCATGAAATAGTGGGTCATAGCAGGCCATTGTCACGTCTGTTTTGACCCAATGTGAAACACCAACATTTATTTGCTTTTCTGATGTAGACCCGGAAAAGGCATTTCAATTCTACTGAGAAGAGCACTGAGTGTATGTAAAAATTCTAGTCAGGCAGGAAGTGAAAATCAATTAACTAATATTATCCCTGGGACAGTGCTTACCGCACTGATGTCATTATAGATATGCTAGCAAGAAGTGATTATTGCATACTGAGCAACATATTACAGGACAGAAATCACAGCATTTGACAGAGTAAGACAAGACTATTAAATAAATATTTTTTTGAACTTTTCTAACAAGCATTATAGATTAAAAAGTGTGCAAGCCACAAACTGAAACCACTAATCTAAAAGAATAACTGTATTCTTACCAATATTGATAATACTCTCTCCCTGCCCCCCCTTTATTGGAAGATTATGTTTGGGGTAAATTCTGCTCTCAGACATGTCTGTGTTGCTGCTTTTGACTTAATGACAGACAGATGCACACTGGACTGCAGAATCTGGCATAATTATTCATTAATTTATTCCTCTGAGGGACACTTCATGTGAGCTCCAGTACACACATGAACAATGCAGCTTCCCCACTCTGAATCTCATTCCCAAATTCCAGCCTTTAATACGATGATAAATTTGTTTGGGACAAAAACAAAGTGTGTTGGTTGCCCACTTAATTGCCAATGCTCAATAACAATTTTCTTTTCTTTTTGAAAAAAATAAATAAACCATAAAGTGAGAAAATAAGGCAAATCCCCCCATGAACAAATGATTTCCTGGTATGATTTATTCTTGCGATAATAGAAGTTTATTGACTTTTAGGTTGTATAATTTTAAAAGGAATAAAGAACCTGGCTAAAACATCAATGGGACACTAAAGGAAGCTAATCCACTTTTCATGACTATATAAATAGTTTGCTCTAGCTGTAAAGCACTTCATTTACCACTAGGAAATAAAAAAAACTCCAAACAATGGGCAGATTCACTCAGGGATGCAAGCAATGTTCTTTCCTTTTTTCCCTGAACGGGACTTAGCTGTGAACTAGCTGTCTCATTTTCACCAGATGCCTGTACAGCTAGATGAAATCAGATGAGACAGAACTAGAAAATATGTGTCGCACTGCTTGGTGAGTGTGTGTGTGTGAGCATTTAGTAAATTGATGTGTTTGGAGATGGAAGGAAAATTAATTCCTGGTGGCCCTTTAAAAAAGACTTAAATTAGCTTGTCTGTGCTTCCCTTTTGTTCTTCCAGCTGCGCTACAAGCCATCTGAATAACTACCTATGTATTGTCTATACCTATATATCTTCTTTTAAGAACTCTTCTCTGAGCCCTGTAAACCTCTACCAGCCCCCTGCCAATTTTTGTTACTCTTCTTGTTTAGTACAGCACCCTTTCTTTTCTTTTCCTTTCCTTTCCTTTCTTACCACTGCCTCTGTAACTATTACTTTCACAGAAAATGCAATAGCTGTGAAGAAGCCATTCTTCCGTAACTTTGTTTAGTCCCAAGTGGCTGGAGCCACATCCTTACACACATTATATCCTGGCAAATCAGATGAACAATCTGCTAAAAGCACAGGCAGACAGGCAGCTCCATGCAGAGTAAAAACTATGAAGCTGACTTCTCAGCTGTTTAAATTAACTTTGTCACTTTATGGTTCTTGTCAAGCTACATTGGATCTGAGATCCCAGATTAATTACTACTTACGTGAGCTACACAATTACAAAAAATAAATAAATAGAGTGTGCATCTTCTTCACAGTCAAGGATGCTTTACAGGAAAATAATAACTCTGTACTGTTCTACTGAGATAGGCACACAGTATGTAAATTTGGGCAAAGGAAAACTTTAGACTAATTTTTCCGACTAACAAAATGCTAGGTTCAGTTCTGCCCCCATGGAAGAAGTTAATGAGAATTTTTCTTTTGAATTGGGCAGGTATAGAATTGGGACCAACATGCCTCAAAGGAGACTCTAAATGTGGCAATCCTAGAAATGTTATTGTTCATTTATTTATATATATATATATATATATAAAAATCTTAGTATCTAAATATCTAATCTATATATATATCCAAACTAATATCTATCTATCTATCTATAATATATGGATGAGGGAGACAGGGGAAGGGAAAAGGAAAACTCAGAGGTATATCCACTATCTCTATTATGGGAGACAGGCAGAGGAAGGAAAAAGGTAAAATGTACGGGTAAGGAATAAGGATTGGAAAAGTAAGGGGAAATGTACCCTGACAGAGCAATAGCTAACACAAAACCAGAGTCAAACAGCCCAGCCCCGCAATATAAAGGGTTGCAGTGCTCTCCCCTAGAGCTCCCCTGATTGGTTCTAGGAGGCAGGAGGCATTGAGCAATCACAGGGTGCCATTCAGCTGCCTGGGACCTGCTTGCACTGCTCATTGGCCAGCGATTACATAGATCAGGTCCTTCCCCTCGCATCACAGGCCCAGTTCAACACTGTTTCTGGCTCCGAGATGTCTGCTCCCTCCTCCCCTCACCACATTTCTTTAAAAAAAAACACCTGCCAGGCTGCTAGGCAATAACAAAATCAGTAACTACTTTTGTTATTGTTATTTATTTTGTTATTTTTTGCTGTTTTTGTTGCACTTTATGTACAGATATCAGCTCTAAAGGTGGTTCTCAGAAGATCTTGAGCACTAATCCAAAGGAAAGAGATCTTAAGGAGGTGACTGGATGAAAGACAGTGTAGAAAAGGCATAGGGTCATGAGTGGGGGAAAAAAAAGAGGGATCATGTAATATGCAAGCATGGATTACAGGGTAAGAGCATGATCAGCAAATGTACATGCCCCAAATAATCACAATATGCTTTTAAATACAAAAAGTAAAAGCAAAAATACAGGTATGACCAAAAATGGAATCTCATCTGTGTTGGGAAAAATGGGTAGGGGTGTGAACCAGGGCCCCATGTCATTTTTTGTTTTTTGTTGTTTTTGTTATTAAAATGTGTCATTTTCATTTTTGTTAATAACACGTCATTTTTTGTTAGTTGCTTTCCACTGCACCACGTGCACTGGCACCAGCAGCCACCTCTCTCCTCCTGACTCCAGTCAGTCTTGTGCTGCTGCTGTCACACATGCCATGGCTCCCATGTTGTGCAGGGTGGGCGAGGCAGCACTCAGTTCAACTTCAGAAGATTGCTACTTTGTAAACATGGTTCTTCGAGATGGTGTTGAACATTCTCACATTTGTGAGAACCTCCAAATGTGAGAATGCTTGGATCCATCTCGAAGAACCTTGTTTACAGGGTTGCAACCTTCTCGCTGCTGCAACAGACTGAACTTTTCCCACACACTAGGGCAGGGGACAACGCTTCAGGCCACATGTACGCTTCCAGTGAGGGGGAGCAGGGACATGGCACCTGGGCCTGGGCTCGGCCAGGTTGATTAAAAAACATAAAAATAAAAAACTAGTAGGGCTTCATGAAGACATAACACAGTAGCAGTTGGCTCAGGCTGGCCTGGCCCAGTCTGGCCATGGTAGCAGTAGAGCAGCAGCAACTTTACTTAACTGCTCCACCAGGCGGTACCATGTGGCTTGACTTTTCCACTGGTTTTCTGCTAATTAGGTATTCTAGTGGAAATCAGGTGACACAAAAGACCAGAAGCGAAAATCGCGGGAGCCATTACCATTGGCCAGGCAATGCGGAAAGACCAAATAACCGATGGAAGGTTGAGATCACTACCGCCATATTGGAACGGGAGCAGCAGCTTTCACTACAGGCCTATAAATTTATTCATATTCTATACTATAGAATATGAGATATCCTGCCCCATCAACTGTGGCTTCTGTTGTGTTCCTCCCAAGAGCTATAACTAAAGTTTTGTGTTAATCTAGAATCTTTTGCTGTATAGACAAACTTGAGAACAAAAGACAAATTTTCAAAGTTTTTAAATAGCTTAGAAACCAAAGTCCCACATTCAACAGTGATTTAGAAATGGAGAAGCCTGATTTCCTAAACAAACTTGTCTTGATTGACCCTGATTGAGACTTGTTTGAGGATGGCAGCCTAAATTCCATTAACCTTTAGTGAAAGGGCACATTGGGGCATGAATAGAATAAATAAAGGGGAGGTCTGGTGAATAGCATGGCACTATACCTTAGTATGGGTGCAGATCCCATTCACAAGTTCTATTCTGCTAGAAGATCATGCCTGTGGACTCCTAAATGCATGTTTCTTTAAAAAAAAAAAAAAAAAAGATGTAGAGGACAGTCTTCCGAAGGCAAATACTGCGTATCAGGACTGACTTACACTGAAAGCAAACTGCAGAAAGTTGCCATGCTATTTGCCTTTAGGAGTATAGGACAGTGCAGTCTTGCACAAACCGCTTACATACTGTTGAAAGTTTTATTCACTATATATCATTACTTCTCCAGGCATTGTAAAAAAACCCAGGGAATTTCCAAAAGAGAAGCAAATTTTGATGCCATTGGTACAGTTTGCAAGGACGATAATTATACCACAATAAAGGTGGCTTCTTAGCTAGAAGAAACTGGGGATGTAGTTATACAGAACTAGAGATCAATTGTAATTTAAGGGACACTACCAAAAGTACAAGCCAATTTTAGCACAGATGACTTTGAAAATACTATACCTGATGATAAAGGTGATCAAATACATCTACATTAGGGCAAAGGGACAGCCTGCAAATACATAGTACACAGGTAATTGGCACTAGGTTTTCAGCACGAAAGGCAAACAAAGATTAAATCAATATATCTGCTACTTTTAAGAACACGTCGAAAAGAAGTGCAGGAAAGGGGGGGGGAAAGCACAGTTCCACAGAGAGTAAAACAGGAGCAAACCATTTTTTTCTAGCTGCTTTCAGCTTGTCTCACTGGGTAATAAGACTGTTTAAAAATAATATGGCTATTATGAGCATTTTACTTTACTTTTGTCTTGAAGAGAATCAAATTGAGTGAAGAATGAAGTTGTTTAGTGGGATTTTCAATTGAATGTGTTAGCTGAAAACAGGATCAGCTGAAGTGGGAGATGACTCTAATAGAATGGGTATGCTATTAATGACAACATATAAGTGATTTATACCACTGAAAAAACACCTAGAAACTATTATGCTGTAGCTCACATCATTGATGACTGAACCATCCTGATTACTCAGGACATTGATTCTGCATGATCAAATCATCAAATAATCCATGGCTGGAGCTTACTGTTGAAATGGTTTTCTTTATACTGCCTTTAAGCTAAAGAAATTTCTTAGCCTCTGAATCATTAAACTATTAGAGATGCTCAGGCATGGAGCAATGATTATTACCTTTTTACCGGTATGGAGGATGTTGCTGAAAAGTTTGCTTTCTCCCAAGACAACATCTCTGCATTTTTAAGAGCATCAGTTTTATTCAGTGATTGGAGAATGTGCTCTGTAGATTATTTTGGGAAGCAAAATAAAATAATACACAGAGGTTGTCCCCTCTATGGAAACATGCCAGCTCTTTGGGCATGGAAGTAGCTTTTACAGTTTCATGAACCAATAACGTTATGATTGTAAAGGACTAGGGACATTGTTGTCTCTATATTAATATAATAATAATAATAATAATAATAATGTCAATCCCATTTTCATATTGATAACTTTGGAGATGCCGTACAGGATAGAAAAAGTGGGTGGTTAAATAATTCTGTGCTAGGACAAAATCAAACAGTATATTGTATGTAGGTTTATGGGTCTAAGGTTTCAACACTAAGGGCACCAAAATTAAATGTATGAGTGTATAGAGGACAATCATAAGGCAGGTGAGGTTTCATGTGGCTGTATGGGTCCAATACATCCAAATGGTTATAATAATATATTTCATTTAAGGTAAAGTCTAAGAGTTCTGTCCTGGGGCAAAGGCCCATCGTAGTAGTAGTAGTTACTACTCAACAACAAAAGAAAATTACTTTTTTTTTGTCCCAGTTTCAATTAAGGTATATCACAAAAGATAACAAGTGGATATGACAAAGAAGAATCAGCATAAGGAAACAATGTGACCTTGTAGGATTAGAGCATTTCTGGACAGTCTGAACTGGAACGTTAAAAGGCATTTAGGAACCTACTGAAAATGTAAGTGACATCCTAAGCTGATGGAGTGGCCACTCCATTTCTGATCTCTCAATGCTTTGAGACAGTAGTTGGTCTAATAAAAGCTTTTTATTTTATTTTTTGTCTTCATTCTGTCCAACCAGATAACCAGGCTCTCTCTTATTCTGGGTCAGTGGCATCTGTGTTGCATGTTTCACCCTTCAAAGCCATTTCACAGAAAACACCAACGAAACTCTCCGTAGACACAGTGCAGTCTAGGCAGATTTTCAGATAAGACACCTCCCTGAGGGAGGAAGTGGTTAGTATGCTGCATGCACAGTACAAAACCAACTGTTTATGTTGAACTGTTTAGCATAACAAAAGGTTGGTTCACACATTATGGTGAGGCTTAGGACACTCTCTGGTAAATGAACCAGGGAATATTTATCCTTTGGTATCTCCAAACATATGAATGCCCCCGAGGATGTGGTAAGCTACTGCACACTCTTATGTTTACAACTATTACTCCTTTCTGCTGTTCTCATCTCACACAAGTAAGTGGTAGCATGCTACTTAGTTAGAATAACTGCAAATTATCCCTCTCTTGGGTGTGATTATTACCATTATTGGTTATCAATTTTACCATTAATAGTCATTACCATCCCATGGTAATTTACCCTTTACTAACACAACATGTGAACACTCGACAGGGGGACACCATCTAGCTCTAATGTGCAGTACTAGGATTAATAACACTGAAAGGCGCATGAAGGCTCTGGCTTCCAATAGACAGGGACCATTTATTTCTATTTGCTTTAAAAATATAATTGCTTTTAGAATGTCACATTTCCCATTCCCCCCCCCAAAGAAAATTGTTTTAATTTACTTTTAATTGTTAAAAATCTGTTTGAATTGTTAAAAACTGTTTCCAACCCATACTTTCAGTGCAGTATGTTCCACATGTATGACGCAGAAAAGTAGGCAAGACCAACATGTTGATGCATGTGTAAACTGCAGTGTGATTCTGCAAGAGCAACACAATCCAGTTTTAATAAGTTTATTTCACAAGTTCTGACAAGAGCAGTAGGCCTGTAATGTCACACAAGTACTGCAGCTGACTCCCCTTTCCCTCAAAATCTAATGCAATTTTATGTGTTCAAGTTTCTGTCCAGATGGATGCTGCATCTTTGGCCAAATAGTTTTGAACAAGACTTTGAAACCATTTGTCTCTACATTGCGGAAAGAGACAAGGACACATTAATTGGGGGTATTTTCACACATGACAGTGCACTGCGCTGTCACGCTTTGATCCTGGCCGGGGTGAGGGCCCTCACTGTGGCCAGGATCTGACCTAGCTGCTGAACAGATGTGTTGGTGGTCTGGACCAGGGAGAGGGTGGGGTGACTTATGGACATGGTCTGCATGCCCCTGCGCTGCTGAGTACGACCCACCCTCCTCTGTGATGGGTGACTGCGGTGGTCTATGAGGCTGCCGTGGCGGCCTATGAGGTGCCGCACCTGCCTAGGACAGCCCTTGCCCTGGACCAGAGTCAGGTAGAGAGTGGTCCATCACACGTGACAGCCCACTCTATCTTAGTCCGGAGATGGCTTCCCTGGGCCACAGTACTGCTTAGCTCGGGCTGTGACTTGGTGATGGGCCTGAGTTACAGCCTGGGCTAAGAACTTCCATGGCCTGGGGAAATCCTGGGTTTCGCCCAGGGAAACATCTGGCGGGCCGGTTCAGACATGATGGCACCATAGGTGGCCACGTGGGTCAAAATGTGGCTACCCGCGGTACCGTCATATCTGAAAATACCCAGGATTTAGGAGGCTGAATTCTTTATTAGCATACACAACATCAGAAAACCAAAGGGGGTGGAGAACTCCACACACCCCTGCACAAAAAATCTGGACCAGGGAACTATAACCATTAAATTTGGAGGCTCTGAAGTACGGCTCAGGTTCAACTTCCTGTAAGCAATACCAATACTGTTCTTCCCCACTTTGGCCCAAGATGCCTGGCTTGGATGGTAGTGGTGGTAGTGGAGGTGCCTGCCTTGGTTTGCACCAGGGCTCACTTTGCCAGCGGCAAGCTCCAGGTCTGAAGCCTTCAGGAGCATCCTATCTTTGTCTTCCCCTGCAGTGCAATGCCAAAAGCTGCTCCTCCCCAAAGGGGAGGGGGAAAAGAATTTTAAAGCTACACTGGTTATCGGTGTTGTTTTTTAAGCAATTAATTTACTAAATAAGCACCCGAATACTACTGAAACTCCACACAGCTTCGTACAACTCAATTCATTGTTTGGTTTTTGCTTGTTATGTTGTTGTTTTTATTATTTTTTAATGCATTTTTTAAAATTCCTGAAAATGTTGATGTATTAAGATATTTAACTTTCCAATTTTTAAAAATAACTTATTTTTATTTTTAGTCTTATTTTTTTCAGTAATCACATATATCCATGATTTTGCTTCCTGGTTCAAAGTACTTGCCAAAAATTGTCAAGAGTTGAGACAGAATCAGAGCTTAGCGACAGCCCAGCTTCTGCATCTCCAGTGGCGTAGGTTTTGGGGGATGGGGTGATCAGCTGTTCAGCAGCTCTGGAGGTGGAATTGGCATGTGTGGGACTTGAGAAAGCAGTGGGTGAGCAGAGGATCAGAAACAGAGGGACTAAGAGGCTAAACTGCCACTGAGCTCTGGGCTAATGCTGAGAAGGAGGGGGCTCTATCTGCATACTGCGGTGGTGGAGGAAAGGTAGGTTTCTCCCCCCCAAAATAATATTTCTGCTATCTCTTCCACAACCAACATCTAACGGAGAGTTAGCAGAGACACCGCTTGGAGACCCCAGTTGATCCCAGTTAGCAGTGAGCTTACCCGCAGATCCTGCATCCAGGACTCAGACATGGCACTGATGCTGTTGATGCAGCCATGTGTGGGAGGAGAGGATTGCTTGGCCTGATGCTGCAGTAGGAGGTCAGGGTCCTTACAGGCCCCCCTGTGTCCAGGGCCTGCAAAAATGAACTACAGAGAGAGGGTACTCCTTTACCTCTCCCCCGCCCCCCACCCTGGCATCTCTCTGCTTCTTGCAGGAGGCATAAGCCCTGGAGGTCTCTAGGCTGCATTGCCAGAGAGGGTTGATGGGTGGGGCGGGTCTGTTCCTCACCCCTGCTTTTGCTGAACCATGAGGCAGCTCTTGTGCATTAATTTGCAATTAGTGGAAGATGCCCTTGCATCCCTGCAGGGAATTCTCTCTTCTGCTTCCTGGGGATTAGTAGGGTGGCCACCGATGCATCCCCAGAATACAAGACATCCCCTTGGTAAAATCTATACCAAACATTACCACATTTAAAAGCACACACACGCATTCGCATTCACCCACATCCCATTCACAAGCACACGCATACACCTCCCTTTCCCACTCACATGTATACTCTCACACACAAGAGCATCACCCACACACCCCTTTCCCCTACTCCCATCCATACACCAATATACCCTCTCATTCACAAGTGTGCTCTGTCATGTATTTCCTATTATAAGCATATTTTTTGGCCATCCTTGTTCCTAATGTATTGATTTTGAGTTTCAATATATTAACTTTCTGTTTCAGTGTATTGAACTTGTGTTTTACTGTATTAATTTGTATCCAATGCATTGATTTTTAGAATCAGTTTCTATATGTACCTTGGTTCAGGCTGAGACCTCCTCAGCTGTGTTCCAATGAACTTTTTTTAAACTTCTCAGTGAACTTTTCACTGTATCCAAGGAAACAGAAAAAAATGGCTAAATTTGGAGGCCAGACCAAGGGACTTATCAGTCTATATGTCTACATGACAAATGGTACCAGGCATAGCCATTCCCAAAGTAAAAGTTTTAAGTTTTAGTTTTTCCTAGCAGGCACAGCTGCTTCAACTAATTGGTTAAAAAACCTTGAAGTTGTGTTCAACTTTTCTCTGTAATCTGACAATTAATTTTGATGGAAATATGAGGTTTTGTTCAAACTTTGAAGGAAATATGA
>QEPC01009674.1:4552455-4577495 GCA_003113815.1 Sphenodon punctatus
GCCGCCACTGGACCCGCCACCGGAGCCCTGGCCCCACCAGGTAGGGCAATCCCTGAGGTGGGGGGTTAAGAAAAATGTTTACGAGGCGGGGGGGGGGGGGGGGAGAGGTGCTCCCCAGCCTCGTACATTTTTTGTTTTGTTTAGCCTGGAGGGGGGAGGGAAAATCGGGTTCCTCCCTGCCCCCTGCCCGAACCGGTTCGGAACCCGAACTTTGTTCAGCTGGTTCAGGCGGGGGGCGATTCAGATTTGGGGTGTTCTTGAATGGGCTGAACACCCGAGTTTGGGCCAAACCCTGAACTTCTGGAGCGCATTCGTACATCCCTATCCTTTGAAGGATCCTGTGTCCAAAGGCCGCCTCTATGGAGGTCACAGATGTGAGTCTGTAGTGTTGGGCAAAAGTATGAACAGATGCCCAAGTGGCAGCCCTACAAATTGCTTTGAGGGAGGACCTGCCTAACAAATTTGAGTTAGTGTCCACCCCCCTAACTGCGTGTTCCATAATCCCTGAAGGGGCTGGGATACCCTGAGCCTTGTATGTCTCCTTGATGCAAGTCAGCTTACTTGCTTACTTACAGCTTACTTTCAGCAAGTCAGACTGCTAAAGTCAGCTTACTTGGTTTCTTCCCCTTGCGTTTATGACCAAAGTTCACAAAGAGAGCAGAATCTGATCTAAACTGACGTGTTCTACTCAAGTAGATCTTATCAGCCCTCCTTACATCTAACTCGTGCCATACTTGTTTCCGAAGATGTTGTGGGTTTGGACAGAATGATGGGAGGATGAGTTCTTGTTCTCTGTGAAAAGCTGAGTTTCTCTTGAAGCAGAAAGGTGGTTCTAGTCTTAGCACCAGCCAGTTCTTGTGAAAGATACAGAGCTCTAGATCAGAGGACAGTGCCCCGAATTTGATACTTTCCACGCTAATGCAATAGCCACAAGGAACAATGTCTTGATTGATGAGAAGAATAGGGAAACCTGGTTTAGTGGTTCAAATGAAGGGTTGGTGAGAGCTGTTAAGACAAAGTTGAGTCTCCACATAGGGAACCTATGCTGGACAGGGGGTGAAATTGCATCCACTGCCTTGAAGAATCTCTTCATGTGTGGGTGTAAGGAAATACATTTCTCACCTGAGCAACTCAGGATGCTAGAGAGTGAAGATGCCTGTCTCTTCAGGGTGTTAGTCTTCAAACTCATAGCTAGACCATCTTGGAGGAATAGGAGGATCTCCAATTGACTCGCCTCCATGGCTGTGGTCCCCTTCTGGACACACCAATTCAAAAAATCTTTCCACGTGCAACTGTGAATCTTATTGGCTGACTCTCTGTGAGATGAGAGGAGGGTCTCCAGCAGCTTGCATGAATAATCCTGAGCCGTCAACTGGATCCTTCCTTTCTGCAACGAGGCCATGAGAGATAGTTTGTGGACATTTGGGTGGAGAAGATGGCCCTGAGACAGAAGGTCCTCCCATGCTGGAAGACGAAGGGGTGCTTTACGGAGAACCGCAGCTGATGTGGCGCCACTAGGATTACCTGTACTCTCTGATCCACTGCAGAACCCTCGGGATGATGGGGACTGGAGGGAACAAATACAGTAGGCCTTGTGGCCATGTTGTGGAGAGAGCATCTATCCCTGTGGCTCCTGGATCTCTCTTCTTGATAGGAAGAATGGTACTTTCACGTTGATTGATGACACAAACAGGTCCATGGTGGGACGTCCGAACCTCTTCTGGATTAGAGAGAAGGCTTTCTGAGAGTGCCATTCTCCTGGCTCCGCTGTCAACTCACCCAGTCTCAGCATTCCGGCTATGTGTACTGCTCTGAGGGAATTCAGATGACACTCCGCCCAGCTGAACAGAATCGAGTCTTCTTCCTGAAGCAGCTTCGACCTCAGTGCTCCCTGATGATTGATGAAGGTCACAGCTGTGGTGCTGTCTGTTCGAATCAGGATGTGATTGTTGGTCAACTGATTGGTGAAGTGGAGGATCGCTAGGAGCGCTGCTCTCTGCTCCAGTCTGTTGATGTGCCAAACTTGTTCCTTCACTGACCACCTGTCCTGTCCTGAACCCCAATTGCTCGCATCTATCATCAGGAGAACTATCCAGTCGGGCTCTCTCAAGGGAAGGCCCTGCTCCAGATGATGTGGATCTGACCACCATTTCAGCTATTGTTTCAGGTTGGGTGGCACTCACATGAGAATGTGGGATCGAGATGCTATCTCCACTTGGTAGGGGCAGAGAAGAGCTTGTAACAGTCTCAAGTGAAGCCTGGCCCATTGCACAGTGTCTAGGCAGGAGACCATGCTCTCCAAGAGCTGGGTGAGGAATATGAGGTCCGAGGCTGCTTCTCTCTGGAGATGGTCTAGAAGACTCAATAACTTGGTCCTTCATTTGTCCAACAGAAGTCCAGATGGATCCCCCATGTAAAGGATGGACGTGGATGAGGTCAGGCAGCAATTTTCACTGTTTACCAGAAACCCGTGACTTTCTAGACGTTTCACAGTTAGCTAAAGGTCTCTGAGTCCTTGAGCCTTTGAGGGAGATCTCACCAGCAGGTCATCTAAATAGGAATAGGTGTGGATCCCCCTTGAGTTTAGGTGGGCTACAAGGGCTACTTTCAAGAATACTCTCAGTGAAGAGGAGAGTCCAGAAGGCAGAGCTCAAAACTGGAAGTGGCAGTTGTCAACTGTGAACCTCAGGAATCTCCTGTGGGATGGCCAGATGGGAATGTGGAGGTAGGCCTCCCTGAAGTCTGTTGAATCCAGGAAGTCTCCTGGATGGAGGGCTGCCAATATGGAGATTAGGGTTTCTATGCAGAACTTCCAGTACTTGACCCTCTTGTTGAGTGCCTTGAGGTCCAGGAGCATCTCTGAAGAAGTGGGACCTCTTCTATGGCCCCTTTGTCTAAAAGATGCTGAATTGCCTTGATGGTTTTGTTTGCCTTCAGATGATCCTTTGAGAGTGAGGACGATAGGAAATAATCTCTGAGCGGATGTGCAAATTCGATGGCGCAGCCCTGCAAAATTGTCTCCCGGACCCAGCAATCTGACATGGTGGATTCCCGCTGACCCGCAAAGGACTGACGCCTCCCCCCCACCCTGATGATGTTTGTTGGTAGAAGAGGTGGCCTTCAGTCACACCATGGGCTTAGACTGCTTGAAATTTGTGGGCTGAGGACACTTGAACTGTTGCAGCTGCTCCCCATATCGTCTATTTCGCTGTTCTCTGGGTCTGCCGGAATGGGAGTTGCTCTTCCAGGAGCTCCTGTGGTTACAAAAGGAGGCTCTTGGACAAAAGGAACCCTTGTTTTCTCCCTTGGATGCATTCAGTGGTAGTGCATTTTTCTTTTAGGGTTTCGTGGTCATTGTCCATGGCCTCCATTAATAGCTTCTTACCTTGGAAGCAGGCCCCTGTCAGAACTGTCTTAGATGGAAGATCCACCTTCCAGGGTCAGAGCCAAATAGAATGACACGTCACTGCGTTAATCACCATTGCTCTGGGGTTCAGTTGTATCGCATCCAGAGTAGCATCTGTAGCGTAAGCCAAAGCAAGAGATAACTTTTAAAAACTGTCCTTCAGCTCCTTCTGCGCGACCTTACGGGAGAGGTCACTGGCTCATATGAAGGCTGCTCTGCTGAAGCTAGATGCTAAGGCTGTAGCTAGAAGGGCTGTGGCAGAGGCTTTGTAATTCTTTCTAAGCGCTATCTCCACCTTTCTATCTAGGGGACCCTTGGGAAACCCTTCCCCTTCTTCTGGAAGAGCTGCAGATGTTGCTCGATATGTCAGCCCTGCATCAACTCTAGGAAGAGACACAATTTTTTCTTGTGCCTTAGGAGATGGCATAGAAATGATTGATGAATTTGTGGGGGCCTTTAAATTTAGCAGGCTGCTCCTACTCCCCCTTAATAGTATCCACATAGAATTTTGACACAAGACGCTCCAGAGTGGGTAACAATCCTCTAGGGAAAGCCCTTTTGTTCTCTGTGGGGGTCTCCTACACCTCAGCCATTAATGAACCCTCAATGGAGGAGCAGCTCCAGGTGCGGCGGCTCCCTCCTCTAAAGAGGGGCCTCCTGGTGAAGTGAAGGGGGGGGGGCAGAGGGGACACAGGGGAAGGACTCCTTTCTGGCCCCCTGTCAGTGACTCAACCCAGTCCCCTTAAGATGGGATGGGGGAATGGAGCAGGCCCCATGAAGAAAAAGAAAAGTTTTCATAAAGGCTTAAGGCCTAAGCTCCCCTCAGGGAGCCACAGATCCTGCTTCGTCCCCTCAGCAATGCAGGAACAGAACTGCAAGTCATTGGTGAGCTATGCCCCTCCCATGGATTGAGGCTGTCAATCAAGTTGATCCTGCGAATCCGATGGGAGGAGGGACACATCCCGTCAGTAAAGACTATCCGTCCTGCCAAGGGGGGGAAATTATGAATCTTTTCTATTTAATTTAGTCAGTTAGTTCTTTTATGGAACTTCATCTTCAGTAGCCTACCTACCACACATTAAAATTAGTACTTCTGTTAGTTACTGCATAATTCAATTTCTGTAATCCACAGAACTATAATTGGTTTTACTTTATACTGCTTCTGTCTCCAGTATTTCCCCCCATCTTTTATAACATTATTTTTGTTGGGTTAGAGTTTATGTCATGGTTCAAGCATCCAAATCACTCCTGAGGTAACACCACCCAAAATGATAGATTTCTCAAATGATCCTTGTAAAGAAACATTTAGTTGGGGACTAAGAAAAGAGAGACTGCTTTATATAGCATATACTAAATTTTCTGTGGGAAATGAAGAGAGATATATGAAAGCATAGTAAGGTGTGACAGATTGTTTACCATTTTATTACACACAATATGTCTTGTTGGGCCTCTGGCTTTATTCCTACCCTTACACCCTCTAAATAAATCCAAATTCCTTCCTGCAGCTTTGTGGTTTTACATCACCTGGAACTCTATTGTTACTTTAAACATTTTAATATCTTAGCTCTGTTCATCATTAGGAGAGTCTAAGGAGCCAGTCTAGTGTGCATGAGGAGTGTTGCATATATGAACAGACTATTGTGGATACTACTTACACTCGAAAGATGCATCATCTTGGGATAAAGTATCTCAATGAAAGAAACCTAATCAAAAGTTCAAATAATTTCCTAACAGCCTTTTATGCATTTTAAAGATTTTCAGAACAATCCTTAACCATGCAAACCTCTCCCCATTGAAGTCAATGGCAAAATTCCTATCGACCTTAACGGTAGAAGGCTGTCCTGTCTGTGTTCAAATCAGTATAGGAAAAGGTCAACTTTTATTTCTTAGTAATTTAGTAAAAACAATTACATTTTGAAATCACATTCCTGTCTCTGCAACTCTTCTGAATCCACTACATTTTACTGCTAGACATATCATTAAAAACTAGATGCTGCTTTAAAAACAGTTGACTATTTTCAGTTGTTCATCAAGAAAACCAAACAAAATGCTTGCTCCAATAAGATAGTGGTTAGCTGAAATCTGTGGCATAAGCAAGGCTGTGGTGGGGCCTGGGCTCATGTCCCAGTTATGGACCCCCCATTAGGGCAAAGGGGTAGAGTCCACAGGGTGAGGGAAGGAGGATGGGGGTATTCAGGCTCAGGGAAGGGCTTACTCATAAAGGTGGTGCCCCACCTCCAGTAGAACCCTGCATGAAGTGGCAGCAGCTGGCCAGGAAGGAAGTTTTCAGGGTGGGTGGAGCTGAGGGCCAGCACTCCCCCCCGCCCCTCCTTCCCAGTCTTAAAACTTCTTTCTTGGCAGGGTCCTTTGCAAATGGTCAGAGTACTGCTAGGAAATTTTCAAAGTGAGTGGGGGCAGAGTTATTCCCCCATTTCCTCCTCTTCACACCCTGAAAGTTTCCTAGCAGTGAACAGGTCACTTGCAAAGGGCCACCGCCCTAGAGTCCATGGTCCAGGTTCAGCGGAGTCCCCTCACTCCATGGTGAGATGCACTATCCTCTGGCTGAGATGCAGCATCCATTTTCTAGTTCTGTTTCAGGTACAGTTACGTTATTTTTAGTCTACAAGAAAATGGCCGTTTACGTTATGCTAAAATGTGTTTGCTTTACTCAGATGCACTGACTTACTGATGACTGTGTTTGTGACATTGAACCTTGATGCTACAGTCACAAGGAAAAATTCAATGCCCAGGCCCACCACAGCCTTGCGTATGCCACCGATCTCAGCACACAACACTGTGCTAGTAGCAATTAGGGCTGAAACTCGATTTTTTTCTCAAATGTCATTGAAAATCAAAACTCTCAACTTGATTTCTGTGAGAATCGAGAAAAGCCCCGGTTCTCGATCATTTCTTGATGGGGATTTCTTCTCCCAATTTACTTACTGGAGCCACATCTGCAGCATCCCATGCCAAGTCTTGCGTCCGGAATATATTTATTTCTTTAATTATATTTCTACCCTGCACTCTCCTGCTCACAGAACAGCAGGTCTGTCTGTCTGTCCTCTCTCTGCTTTTCTGCAGCTACGAACTCTATGCCGAGGGGAAAACCAAGAAAAACAATGGTGCATGTGCAACAATGGCCATTGGGAAGTTCTATGCATGTGTATCCCTTTTCGAAAATGGCACCAGCATCATCGCTGCCATTTTGGAAAAGGGATGCACATGCGCAGAATGGCCTGGTGTGGTCATTATGCACATGTGCCAGTTTTTTTTTTTTTTTTTAAGTGCGATTCTCATGAGATTCTTGCACCATTAGTGAGATCTCGCTAAGGGTTCTCGATTCTCATGAGATTCTCACGAGAACCAAAACAGCTTCTCGTTTCAGCCCTATGATGCTCTGGTGCTCTTCTAACCCTGCTCCCTCCCCCCCCCCCCCCCGGCGCCTCACTCTGTAAGCATGGCAATTTGTGAAAGCAGCTTAAGTTAATAATTGTCAAATCATTTTGCTGAGACTCATGCCAGGTCATTCAGAGGTAGTTTGTAGTTCAGAAGAGATAGCTATAAGCAAGTTGATTCTTCTGAAACTGTAAATGTAGAGACCTGCTGAATTCGTTGCCCTGCACTATTTGCAAGTGAAATTAAAATAGAGACTTTAACCAGTGAAGCAGCCACAGCTGTCAAATTCATTAGTGTTTACCTAGCACTTTGCATGCACTCTCACAATAAAGGCTGAATTCTGATCTCCCCTGTTTGGCAGCTACTCCTGTTGAGTTGTTTCTGATTTATGCTAGTGAAAATAAAGACTGGCTTTTGAAGAGAGAGCCAGTTCTGACACCAGATACAAAAATGCCTCCCAAAACAGACACAGGGCTTGTTAGCAATGAGAGCCTCATTTTCCAGAGCATTCTGACTGCTCTCTTGGAGTCATACTTGACTCACCTCCTAAGTGTATTCCAGTTTCTGGC
Organism: Sphenodon punctatus; assembly: GCA_003113815.1. NCBI lineage: Eukaryota > Metazoa > Chordata > Lepidosauria > Sphenodontia > Sphenodontidae > Sphenodon > Sphenodon punctatus. The sequence goes on from QEPC01009674.1 coordinate 4,559,827, forward strand.
ACATAGCAGCTTGACAGCAAAGAGGAGCGACAACGCCGACAACACCAACAAGCACTTCCTAATCCAGTAATTGGGACTCTGGCCACAACTTCACAAAGCATCCAGTTTTTTCCGCTGTCCACTGCTCAGATAATTGGTGTGACATTTTGTTTCTCTCTTCTCTGAGACACACACTCAGGCCGAAAGCTCATTGTTCTAGAATCTGCTGGGCCTAGCATAGCAGGATGATTATGGTTCATGGGTCAGTGACTGGCACCTTTTCCAGTATAGTCAAAGGCTGTTTTCTACTCCTTGATTGCCTTAAGATGAAGGAAAAAAAGGAGGATACAAAAAGAGTGCTGCTTCCTTCTCTGCATGTGATATTCTTCTAAACCTCACTATAACAAACCATACTTATTACAAACACATTTATAACAATTCCAACTCCAGGGCCAGTTTTATCAACTGAATGTTGCCAAACCCTGTCATCATGAACACTTTATATAATGAACTTTTTATCTAGACCTACGGAGGTTTGTCATACTGAATGTTTTACATGTAGCTGGACGACTGAATTATTAGCTGGATGACTAAATGCATGTAAAGGTAGCTCTACAGTAGATCACTTACTTAGGTGAGATGCCTCTTGTTTCTGCCCCTGCAAAATATTAAATATTGATTGCTCACTGTCTACCAATAAGCTTACTCAATTCAAACGACAGAATGCAGGCATCAGTAGATTAACGTGGTGCTTGCATATGAGGAAATACAGTTGTGACTCTTTTTCCATTCTCCCCATTCTGTTTTTAGAGAGCCAGGATCAGGACAACTTATACCACCACAGTTCAGTTCCAAGTAGTGCCCTACATAACATGGAGAACCTTTTGAATTTACAATCTTCATGTCCCTTAGCAGAAAACAAGTCTACAGCAATCTCTTCTAAAGACTCCAGAATACCTGTAGCTAAGTTTAAAACAAACAACAACAACAACAACAAAACATTGTTTCATGCCAGGGAAGCTTGTTCTGACCTGATAATGAAAACAATTCTCATGAAACGCTCTGTTATTGAAATATTATTGTTACAACAATGATCATGGAATAGGCTCAGGGACTGTACACAGGGCCCCTAACAACGGAGTCCATGAATCAACTTGTCAGCATGAGATCCACTGACATTAAAAAACAAGCCCAGAGAGCCTCAAACATAGGGGCACCTGGTCTGTGGGGAAGACCCACAGCAATTCAGGAGGGGACCTCTAACACATGAGATCCATGAATTAATTAGAAATAACATAATGTGACATACATGCAGGCATGGGCGTTGCTAGCTAAAAAGATCAGGAGCTCCCCTGGGTGCTGCCCGGCTCGGCTGGCCTGGGCGCTGTCTGGCTCGGCCAGCCTGGGGGCACTGCCCGGCTCACATGCATGTGAATTAACTTTAAAGAGCTTTTGCCCTTCCTCAAAATGGAGGTTGTCCGTGCTCAGTGCACCCTCAATGATGGTTTACAACTGGGTGTTTCCCACAATTCCAACTACAAATTTCCACAAGCAGAAAGCAAGTAATAAGCGCGCATGCAGACCACTACATTCCAAATGGCCATGCCACAGTCAAACACACAAGACACCCCAAAATAATCCTATTAAGCACATTATCCCATGCAAAGAGAGATTCTTCTAGATATATAATCAGTTCATTTGTGCCCCCATCAATTCACGCAGCCTCCCACCCATAACCAGTTCATTTGTGCCCCCATAATCAATGCTGTCCCCCCACCCATAACCAGTTCTTTTGTGCTCCCATAATCAATTCACGCTGCCCCCACCCATAACCAGTTCATTTGTGCCCCCATAATCAATTCATGCTGTCCTTACCCCATAATCAGTTGAAGGGAGCCAACAGGACAGCCTCATGGGGAGAGGTGGGGGCACAGGGGGAGAGTGGGAAGAGGGGACAGCTGTGTGAGGGAAGAGGGGGGCATGGGGTGGGAGAGGGAGCATNCACACACACACACACACACACACACACACACACACACACACACACACACACACTGATCTTTCACTCACATACACACAGACACAATCCTTCTTGCATAGACTCACATACATAGACACACTCACTCTGTCACACAAACACACTCTTACACACACACACACACACACACACACACTTTCTCTGATCTCTCTCTCTCTCTCTCTCACACACACACACAGACTCCCTCGCTCATAACTAGTACCATAACTCAAGGAATATCAAGTGTTTGCTAGCTTCACTCATCTGATTTGCATAAATGGTGAAAACACACATGCACTTTAACTCTGCTTTAACATTCCTTAGGCATGTTGCAGGATGGCATAGGGTGCCAATACAGCCCTACACCATGCCTAGGAAATGTTAAAGTGGTGTTAAAGCGGAGTTTTATGCATGTCTGTTTTCGCTCAAAGAGGCAAGCTCTGCACCTACTGGGAGCTTTGCTACTTAATTTTATTGTGGATCCAATCCTGTTCCCAGAAATAACCACTACAGTATGTGTGTTTCATTCAAAGAGCTGCTAACACTCTTTTAGCTTCTGCAGTTCACAGCCTGCCAGTGAGGGGCTAGCCCCATTTCAGAGAGAGAGAAAGAAAGGCACCAATTGCCAGATCCTGATTTTCAGTAGCAACCTCCAAAATTGAGTACTTAACTTCAGAGACATTGGGCCTGACTTGTTGGTGGTGCTAAGCTTTTCACAGTTCCCACTGACTTCAGCTGGAGATAAGAGTGCTTCACAAAGTTTGGCTCAAATTTGGGACCTAGAAGCAGTGGAGACACTGCTAACTTCTTCAAAGTTAACAGGACACAGCTCTCTGCCCCTAAAATTCTTGTAACTAAGGATATGCCGTATTGCCACCCCCAAGCATTCAGAATCTTAAGTCAGGTCACACTAAAATCACAAATTCAAAAAAAGAGTACGGGTTAACTCTTTGTAGTTGCCATCTTTTTTGCACACTTGAATGGAATGATGTTTCTAAAACCACAGGGAATAAAATCTTATATTTTGTTAACACTAATGCAGAGATTCTCATATAATGACCAGAAGCTGGAGCTTTAAGAAAAAACTAAATAGCTAGAGACTTGTGCTTAAAAAAAAATAAAAAAATTGCAAGAGGCAGTAACATTGGATTTATTATTTATTTAATTTATTTATTTATTTATTTATTTGTATTTATTAGCCAACCCCCTCACGCCTACGGCATCTCGGGGCAGCTTACAAGGGTCAAAATACATTACAATAAAATTCTGTAAAAAAATACTAAAACTATAAGAACATTCTGAAAATATCTTAAATCCCCCAGATTTACCCCCAACCACCCCACCCTCCCCTCTGAAGGCCTGGGTGAACAGTCAGGTCTTGCAGGCTCGGTAAAAAGCCAGCAGACCTGGGGCCAGGTGGGCTTCCTCTCGGAGGGAGTTCCAAAGTCGCGGCCCAGCCACCGAGAATGCCCTCTCCATTGTGGCCCCCCGTTTTACATGGGGGACCTCCAGAAAGGTGCCCCCGGTGGACCCAAGGGATCACTCTGAGGCGCAGAGGATGCCTCAGAGATACATCTTTCAACTGATTTTTTTCTGTGCATTGATAGTACTTTCCCTTCAGCGTCTCTGATCCTGCAAGATAACCCCATCGAGCACAGAATTAAGGGAGTGAATCTTGCACAATGCAGCTTGCAGGATCAGGGTCAACCTGTATGATCGGGGGAACAAACTGTCACACCAGTACAAGGGAAGCAAACTTTTTAAAGCTTGGCAAAGTGATTTCAAACTTCCAAGAACTTGCAACCTGCTGACCCTAGGAACAGTAGTTGCTTTAATTCACTTTCCCTGCTCCAGGCCCCCACCCTACCCTACCCCACCCCCAGGGGGGAAACTGGAACACTGAAATCAACACAAACAACAACCACAAGCCACCTTGCTTGCTTGAGTTGCTTTTCACCACACCACCCGCTCTGACACCAGCAGCCACCTCTCTCCTCTTGACTCTAGCCTGCCTCGTGCTACGGCCACCACACACATGTTACGGCTCCCGCACTGTGCAGGGTGGGTGGGGCAGCACTCAGTTCAACTTCAAAAGGTTGCTACCTTGTAAACCAGGTTCTTCAAGATGGCTCAGAACATTCTCACTTGTGACAAGTGGGAATTCTCACAAGTGAGAATGTTTGGAGCCATCTTGAGCAACCTTGTTTACAAGGTAGCAACCTTCTCACTGCTATGAAACTATTAAAACTACTATGAAACTATTAAAACAATTAAAACTATGCTACAGACTGGGAGGTCCAGATGATATGGGGCTCTGGGGAAAAGATCCAGCCCGGTCAGCCCCCACCAGCAACGCCCCCGCATGTGGGCATACATTGTGGGATATGTGTACTGGTGCTGGTGCTAGGTGTTGGTGCTTGCCTATAAAGCCCTAAATGGCCTAGGCCCGACCTATATTGCAGGACCGCCTCATCCCTGGAGTCCTGGATCAGTCCCTGTGGTCATTGGGAGGTGCTCTCCTCGAGGTGCCCCGAGTTGCTCGGAGGCCACATTGGGGAGGGCATTCTCGGTGGCTGCTCCACAGCTGTAGATATCCCTGCTGCTAGAGGCCTGTTTGGCCCTGGATCTCCCCTCTTTTCGACGTAAAAGTAAGACCTGGCTGTTCTGCCTGGACTTTAGTGGGGTGGGTGGGGGGTTGGGTTTAGGTTTGGGATCTGTTTTTGTTCCTCCCAGTTTGATGTTTTTATGCTTTTAATTGTTTCATAGTTGTAAGCCGCCCCGAACCACTGTGCAGGAAGGGCGGGGTACTAAATTTTTTAAAATAAATAATACTGTATTTTATGGGGATATGTTTGTTTGGGGGAGGATGAGTGTGCGGAATAGTTTAGGGCAGGTGAGAGGTGGGGGAGGGGGCTGGTTAAACAGCTCCTCAGTGCCATGGTCCCTCTGTGAGAGAAGGGAAGGGGCTAGGCTGGGGGAGGCAATTTCTGAAAATGGGAGTGGGAGGGCTGGGTTGAAGGGGCATTGGGAGATGCAGGTTATATTTTAAATGTAATTTGTGATTATGTGTTTTTTTTGTTTTGTTTTTTAAAATATCATAAGCTGCCCAACCGGGGATAGAGTGGGGTATATAAATTGAAAAGCAGACACAAAAATAGAATACAGGCCTGCAATGCAGGTAGCCTGGCCACTGAAGGGGACGCTATGCTGCAATGAGCATCAAAAACTGATCATGGTAATGTTTCTTTCTTTTTTTTCTCAGTGGGTAGGTCAGCTTGTGCCAAGACAACATTCCTATATTAGGAGAAGGCCCAAATGACCAGTTTGTATAGAGCCACAATTTCCCTGGATCCGACACTATAAGCCTACAGAAAAAATAAACCTAGCATTCATCTACGGGAAGAAACGTTTCCCCCATCCTTATTAATATCTACACATGTTTCACAACCTCATTAGGAATGTCTATTAATAACTTTTCAGCAATAGCTTTTATCATAGCCAAAATGTAACACAATTCTGTGAGAAGCAACTGCTAAAGATTATTAACTTTGAAGCAGATTCACTATTGTCATTTCTCTGGGTAAGTAAAAGCCAAAAAAGGAGAAAAAAATGCTGTGATGATACAATTAATTTGCTAACAGTCAATACGAATTCTAGGTTGCAAGGGAAAGTTGCAATCACCAGGGGGCAATCTAGCTCCATTAGCAGCAGTCAAGAGGAAAAAGTCCACTCAAAATAGATTTACGCACAGGTATGTAAGCCCAAGTTACATCGTGAAATTTTATAAACACAACAACAACAACAACAACAACAAAATATACCATGTACGGTTTTTCAAAGTCAAAGTGGTTTCCCAAAATAAAAGAGGAACCCAATGGAATTTTTTTTTTAAAAAGTTTATTTTCTGAAGCCTTTATTGTTCCTGATATCTCTGCAGACAGATGGTCTTAAAATGCATCCTTCCATTTAGACTTCTGTTGAACTGTATTTATCAGACAGGGAACAGTCACAAGACATATGCCACCCTTCTCTGAGCCATGATTCATCAAACTACAGAACCATGTTAGCTGAAAATCTTTTTCGACACTGAGAATGTTATTAACATCCTGTGAGTTGAAAAAAAACCAACAACCAGTTTTCTACAGTTTTACAGCAGTCTCACAAAGAAAGATGGTGAAATATTACTTCTTTCCCTGGAAAACCATGGGGATGGGGTGAGTCTCTAAGATGATTAATCATTGCTCCTGGAGATGGAAGAGACAACAGAAAATATGTGATTTGGTTTGGGTGCCTGATCAGGACTGAGGATAATACAAACCATTATCTATGCAAGACCTCAAGAAGCAACCAACAGCTCAAAAGTTCAGATCTTCAAGACTAATTTCTAATCTCAGTTCTAGGGTAACATATTCAAAAGCACTGTGGTAAATTTAGAGAAAGAGGGGAAGGTTGCCATGTTGGTTCCAAAAGTAATAGATGGAGACGAAGTAGTTCAGATGCTACCTTTTATTGGATCAACTTCTATGTTGGTGAAACCTAGGGTTGAAATGAATATTAAAAAAAATTATTTGTGAGTATTACTGAGTTTTTGAGGACTGGCTCTGAGTGTTTGACTGGTCCTCGGAAACCCGAATGAATACTCAGTACTCAGTAAAATATTCGGTAAGTTAAAAGTGAGTACCAAGTAGTTTCGGAATGCCGAGTAGTGAATCACTTTATATAGGGGCAAGAAAAGCCCCATATGTTGGTCCGACTACTGGACCGTTACCGACTACTGAATACCAAGTACCAGGTAGGGATGGGTGAATGTGGTTCGGAAATTCGGAGTTCGGCCCGAACTTGGTCTGTTCGGATGACCGAACCCGAACATACTGAACACCGAACAGCAAAATAGCTGAATAGTTCGGTCAGTTTGGATTGCGTTCGGGTGGCAAAAGAAGGTTCACTGGAAGGTCAAACATGACAGGGAGGTGTAGTCAGTCACTGAGGAGCAGACTTCCAGGCACCAGGGGTGGAGAGGCTTGCAAGAAACGAAACTAATTATCTGCCTCCCCCCTTCCCAACACCTTCTGAGCTAGTCGCTGTTCCTGAACAGCAGGCGTTGAGTAGGATTTTTAGATTGCTTTAAGTTTCATTTCAGTTTTGTACTGAAATGAAACTTAAACCTTAAACTGAAACCTTGTGTTATGCATTTCACTGTACAGACTCATTGAATATGTATGTATTTCACTACAGACTCCTCTTCTGTTTGTGATTCCCCCCCATCCCATATATATGGGCTGTATATATATCCATATATATATTGATATGGAAATGGATGGATATGGGATGGGATGGGGAGGATGGATAGATAGATAGATAGATAGATAGATAGATAGGGACAGTAGACAGTTGTAGGAGTTAGCTTTGTGATAGAGATAGCGTTAGTGATTTAGTTTTAGTGTTTGTAGGAGTAGGTCTGTGTACTTATTAGATAATCCTTTTAGTTCATAGCATTTAGAATAGTTAATAGCAGTTAAATTTAGTGTGTGTATATATTAGATAAAAAGATTAAAAAAAAAAATCCATATAAAAACAAAAAAAACAAATAAAAAACAAAAGAAAACCATATAAAACCCAATAAAAAACCAAAAAACCATATAAAAACCAAAAAACCCCACCCATAACAATATTTCCCGAATGGCCGAACAGCCTAACCGAACGGCCGAACAGAACAGCCGAACCGAATGGCCGAACCCAATAGTTGAACCCGAACTCGGTGAATCAGCCGAACTGCCGAACCAAACGCAGCCAAACCGAACAGCCGAAACAAACGGATGAAACGAACGCAGCCGAACCGAACGGACGAACCCAAACTGCGATCTGTTCGCCCATCCCTAGTACCAGGCAGATTCCTCAGCTACTTGGTACTCATTAAAACAGAGTCACATACTGAGATACTCAGTAAAAAAATGAGTAATTTTGAATACCGAGTTTCAGCACTAGAAACTCATCAATTCTTACACAAACATATGAACTCTCACAGAAAAAAAAAGATTATGGACAAAAACATTGATTCAACTGTGCATATTCATTTCTTCCAGAACAATAATTTAACTTCTGATATTGATTTGGGCTTTATAAGCCACTATAAAAATGTGTAACACTCACCTTCTGTGTTCCCTTATTGTTTTTGATGCTTTAACAGTTGCCTCCCTATGTTTAAATGGTTCATCATCTTATTCTTGGTTTCCCATCTGTTTCTTGATACTTGACCCTTTTTCCTATCTGCACCTCCCCAGTAAATGCTTGCACCCTCCACACCTCTGCTGTGTTTTTTATCTTGTTTTGAAATGCTAACAGCCACCGCGTCAATAAACTAATAGGTATCCCCAGTGTCGCCAGTTTTGCATTAGCTAATAGTTGCATCAACATTTTCTTTCTGTTTTTATTTGAAATGCCAGCACCTTCCCCAGCTTTGCTTTCATGAGCCTATGTCCTTCTAAGGTACTGAGACCTGATTTTCAAAAGAGTTCATCACCCAAAGATGTGGCCAAATTTTCAAAAGAGGGCAGAGCAAGAGCCCTGGCAATAATTCTCTAGAATAGGATGGGATAGCTCCCATTGATTTAGCTTACTGATCTCTTATGAACAGCTGATGTTAGATGACTCACTGGGAGCTGCTGAGTGCTCAGCACTTTTGAGTATCTAACTCCTACTTTTCTAACAAAGTGGGAACTGAGCTTTATTTCGAGGCTCAGGCCAAAAGTAAAACATGGGGCTTGTTTCTGCTTCCACCGCTACTGGGTCCTCCCCATACTGCTCCTACTGCCACCAGGGCCCCTCTGCCACTGACACCAACAAGAGAAGCAGGAAGGGGTGGGGAGTGGCAGCTGCGGAAGCAGCGGTGGAGAATTTCTGGGGGCACCTGGTGTTGGTCCAAGCAAAAGCAGTGGGGTACTCTTGGCACCAACAGGAGAAACTGGGGGGTGGGGGGGAGTGCCAGTGGCAGGAATGTGAGTCCCCTAACAGGTTCAAGGTCTATGGCAACTGCCCTGTTTACCTCCCCAAAGACCAGTCTATTTAGAGGCCTAAAAAGCTCATCAAAATGCATTGGGTGATAGGACTGTAGCTGCCTAAGCAGGTGTCATTTCAGGATTGTGAAATAGGCTCCTGGGAGCTGATCTATGCGCCTGAGGGAGGGCAGGGCAGTGGCCAGGGCAGGTTACCTGGTGGGTTATACACAGAGGAAGAAGATGGATCCCTGGTCCAGCTGAGTTCTTCTCTTTACAATGGAGTATATGACGGCAGCTGCCACGGACATAATGGGGAGAAGGAAAAGGGGGGGGGAAATGCATGTAAGCTCCTCCCCCCCCCCGAATCAGGGGCAGCAACCCAGAAGAAGGCCTTAGTTTAGAGCAGGGGGGAAACAACATCTTTGGAGAGATGGTAGGAGCTCACAGTAGGTTTTTGTGCTAAGTCTCCTTTGAAAGTGTCACCAGACTCAGATACTTTTGAGTGTTTTACCTCCTGTTTTTACATTAATTGAAAAACTCATAAGCCAGTGGTTCCCAAAATTTTGGCTGGGCAACCTGATTTTGAGAGATAAATATAATCCTGTGAATACCTCAATAACAACAAAAACTTAAGACGTATATCAGATAACAATGATCCCATCCACAGATGGGACCCATAGTTTGGGAACTTCTGCCATAAGAATTTGTGCATGTGGACAGAGTGGCAGTAGGTACATAGTTATGTAGATATAACATTTAGGGTATTATTGAATGAGGCTATAGCACAGTGGAGTCTATGTTAGGTTTGTGCAGCCCCAAATCACGTTTACTGTGTCCAGCCTAATAAATGGGCAAACCCTGCCCGTATTTCATGTGCTTGTGGCAGCTTCCACCAGTGGCACTATTGACCTCCCTCCCTGTGGCCGCCTCTCAGCTGAGAGGCGTGCTAGAGATTTCCCTCCCCACCTCTCAGCTGGCTGGGTGTGCTAGGTGGGACTCTATGTGCTAGTGTACCTGAATGCCAGTGAGAATGTGGGCAGACCTAGCTGATGAGATGAGGACATATTAATGGTTAACCCATTAACCCTGACTGGCCCACATGGTGGGCCTGGGATGTCCCTGGACTCTGCTGTGAGTGGCAACTCTTGGTGACCACATGGAGGCCACATGGTGGATGCCTATAGACTGGCATGAGGGAATGTGCCTTGTGAAGGATAATGTGGGCGATAGTCTCATTTGATTGTACCCCTAGAGTAAATTTCTATTACTGTTCTGTGGACAAGACCTGTTCTGGAAAAGGATAGGGAGCAGAAAAAAAATCTCTGAAGACATAACTTGTTCTGTAAGAGTTAAAGGATAGACTTTTAGGCATGACACTTGCTACATCTATTTTAGGAGTGAGCTGTGCTGCTCACACAACTGTGCAGTCATGGACAGGTCACACCCACACTCAGTCTTACCCCAACAGGAACTGTCTTGGTTAGTCTCTAAACTACATGCTTCCAAGTGATCCTATCATGCTAGCAACCAAATTATGACTTGATCCTGCAGAGCTCTGTAAATATGAAGACACTTGCTTTATACTCCATATGTTGGAGCAGGTACTGGACCTTTAAGGTTAGCCTGCACATCAATCTTAGCCCCATTGCCTTATTGAGCTCCAAGGCTATCTAACTCAGAAATTCAGGTAGTCTGCTTTGGACTGCCAGAGTGGTAGGAATACTGGCAAGGAAGGCTCACACTGGATAAAGCCAGACTTGACAGCAACCTGCTTAGGCCCACTTTGCCACATGGACTGCTATCGTGCAGTTCTGGGCCACCATATGTTGACTCAGGGTATCCTGGGTCATATTGGTGGCTAGTCCGGGCTCTCACCTCCACAATCAGTGGAGGTAACAGCCCTGGATTAGGGCCTGCTAGACCAGGACAAAGTGGGCTGTTCCAGAGCCTGCCCGTCTGGCTCCAGGCTGGTCTGCCAGCCTGGAGCCAGACGGGCAGGCTCTGGAACAGCCCACTTTGTGGGATGCTGGACACAGTGTGGGGATGGACGGATTTACGTTCCTGTTCTCCCCGCCCCCGGGATGTGCTGCCGTCAGCCCAGCCGGAAGTATGTCTATGCCATGCTCCAGCGTGCATGCGCGCTCTCCACCCGGGCTGGTGTAGCCAGGTCATCACATGTGGCTTTACCCATTGAGAGCTTTCCCTAGCACTGACAGGAGTAGCCATTGGCCAAGGGGTGGTAGATTAGCACAGGGATGGAATCAATTTCCTAGGTCACGGAGCAGCTGGCCCTGAGACGGCAATTCACAGTTGACACTATCCAGTGAGGATGGTCTCTTTGTTACATTCCTATTCTTCTATATCAAGAGTGTTAAATCCAGGCCTGACAATTCCCTTCCCCCAAACGTTTCCAGGTGTACTGCACTTGGGATCCACACACTTCTGAGATAAAACCAATTAATTATAAAAAATATTAAATTGACATGCACTATTTGAGTGATATTACTATCCTTCTGTGAGACTGCTGGAAACTGTAGGTAATTCTTGCTGCCACAGGATGCCAGTGATTTGCTTGCTGTTGGAACAGGGACTCTCAAGAAAGATCTGGACCATGCTGTTAAGTGCTCAGCAGCACCCAAAATAACAGCAAGATTAAAAAAATTACCAGATCTCATTTAGAGACCAAATTAATTGTAAATTTTCCAAAATTGCTCAGCACTGAGCAATTCTTTTTGTTCCTTTTGTCCAGATTTTCAGAAGAGCTCAGCACACTGGGTTAATATGCCTTAACATCTAGGAAAATCCAGCTCCGGAATGTGGATTCTGAAATATTTTTGTCCTTTGAGGCTAGTCACTGTCTGATAAATATATGTCAGAAAAATTCATTTTTATTTTGAAACTCTTTGGAGATTTTCCAAAGGCGGCACAGAGGGCAAAACAGATGCCTAGTTACTTTTGAAAGTCAATGGCAATATTGGCAGCAATAATTAAAATAAAGACTTTTGAAGATTAGATAGGTAGATAGATATTGATTTCTGTCACACAGTACACTTGGTATGACAGGGTTATTGGAGCTGAAATGATATTGCTATGCATCCTTCAGGGTCCGCTAGCAGCCTGGATTTCAAATTCTGAGGCATGCAGCTAGGTGTGTTACTCATTGTTGTTAGGGGCCATTAACAATTGGCCCCTAACAACTGTCTCTCTTCCCCTCCCTCTTGTCTCTCTTTCCTTGTCCATCCTAGATTTTAATCACCTTGGGGCTAGGGCCTGTTAAATGCAAAGCACGTTGCTGATGCTATATAAATAATAAATAATAATAATCAGGGCCGGCCCTACCATGGTGTGGCTCGGGGTAGTTGCCCCAGGCCCCACTCCTGGGGGGGGCACACTTGGGGTCCCCAGCTCCTGGCCTGACAGTGGCCAGGAGGTGGGGACCATGAGTGCGGAGGCCGAGGCCGACTACGACTGACAAGCAGCAGAGGAGGCCAGCAGGAGTGAGGGAGAGGCAGAGGCCCCACCTCTCCCACACTCCGTGCCCCCCACCCCGGCTGCCTGTCACAGTCTCGGCCAGGGGAAATGAGGGAGAGAGAGGCAGAGGTCCCACCTCTCCTTCATGTCGCTGGTCCCCTCTGCTGCCTGACTGTTTTGGCCAGGGGAAATGAGGGAGAGGCGGCAGTGGGAAAGTTGAGGAGAATTCTGGGACTGTTCTTAAATGGGACCTTTTGTGTGGAGTCCCACAGAGTTCCATTCTGTCCTTTCTCCTGTTCAATGTGTATATGCAGCCATTGGGTGAGGTCGTAAGGAGCTTTGGAGTTTGGTGTCATCAATATGCTGATGACACCCAGCTCTATTTCTCTTTTTCTTTATCTAACCTGCAGTCTCGGTGATCACATGATGTCTGGCAGCTGTGAGGGACTGGATGAGGGTGAGCTGACTGAAGCTGAATCTCGACAAGATGGAGGTGATGTTAGCGGGGAAGGTGATGGGTGTGATGTCCCCCATCATTGACGGGGTTTGCCACCATTGGTTCTCCAGGTTTGGAGTCTGGGGGTGTTTCTCAATGCGCAGCTCTGTCTAGATGCCCAGGTTGGAGTTGTGGTGAGGAGTGCTTCCCACCAATTACATCTGGTGTGACGGCTTAGGCCATATGTCTCAGACTCCAACCTGGCCACTATCATCCATGATTTCATCACCTCAAAACTGGATTACTGTAATATAAAACCATAAAAAAACTATGTAAGAGGGGAGGAAAAGGAAAATGGGGTTGCCCATGGTGACGGTTTGGAGGCTGCAGCTGGTGCAGAATGTGGTGGCCCATCTCCTTATGGGGATGGGCCACCGGGAGCATATTATACCAGTGCTCCATTCTCTGAACTGACTGCCTATAGTCTTCTGGGCCCGATTCAAGGTGCTGGTTCTTATCTATGAAGCCCTACACGACTTGGCCCCATGCGTCTGCAGGATTGCCTCACTCCCTGAGCTCTGGATCGGCCTCTGTGGTCAGTCGGGAGTGCCTTTCTAAAAGTCCCCCAGGTTTCCCAGGGGGCGACTATGGAGAGGGCGTTCTCGGTGGCCATGCCAAGGCTGTGGAACTCGCTCCTGGTGGAGGCCTGGGTGTTTCCAGATTGATCCTCTTTTCAATGCTGTTGCAAGACCTGGCTGTTCCACCGGGCCTCTGGCGAGGGAGATGGGTGAGGGTGGGTCTTTATTTATTTTTAGGGCAGGGTATTTATTTTTCTGAATGTTTATATTTTTGGCATCCCCATATTTCTCCTCTTCCTTTGGGGGGGATGCCTCCCCCCCTTTTTCCTCTTTCCCTCCTCTTATATTGTTTTCTACAGTTTTATATTATTTTATATGGATTTTATATGTGTTTATATATTGTAAGCCACCCCGAGCTGCCTTGGCAGGTGGGGCAGGATATTAAATGTTTCAAAATTAAAAGAAATAAAAAATAAGCAGTCCGGGCACCACCCACTTATGAGTGGCTGTTGTGACATTTATTTTCACCCTGTGTCTTTGACAGGGAAGATGCTACCTACTATTCTTACTCAATCTGCAAGTCAGGAAACTGGGTTGAACCAAATGCCATAATACTATATTACCCCTCACCCCCTCCTGTTTTGACCTGGATTCTTCAGTTTTCATGTTCTTAAATTCTCATCAGTTCTTATTTTCTTAAAGGGGAGGAAAGTCTGATTGTCCTTTTGTGACCCCCACCCCCCCGGTGTTGAAAGCTTCAGGGAAGATGGCAACTATACACAAGACTCAATTTCTTTCTCCCCAAGAGAAGCAACCACCCAGGTCGTTTTTAGATGAGCGCGGCGGCGCCCGCGCTTGTCTGCCAAAAGTCCCGGCAGCCCGATTTACACGTGATGCCGCTGCCGAAAATGCGCATGCGTGGGCAATGCGCATCCATTTCCGTCCGCGAAGTGACCGGGTTGGCGATCGAGGCCGGTCATACGTGGACGGAAATGGATGCGCATTGCCCGCACATGCACATATTCGGCAGCGGCGTCACGTGTAAATCAGGCTGCCGGGTCTTTTGGCAAACAAGCACAGGCGCCGCTGCACTCGTCTAAAAACGGCCCCAGAAATCTCCTCAACTTTCCCACTGTTTGGAAGGGAGCAGCAATACTTATCTGCTGCACTAAATAAACTGCATTTGCTCATATAGAAAAAATATTTAGAGTTCCCTTTCATTCACAGATACAGAGGGAAATGTATTAGAATGGGGTAGGGCTTCCGATTCATAGTTATCTCTGCAACAGAATATCCATATTATCTGACAAGTCTCTGATAGTGATATGGGTGCCTTTAAGGAGCATTACAATTGCAGTTTACTCTTTTTGATTACAAAATAACATGCTGCCTCTGTGCCAGCTAGTTTTGCAAGATTTGCAAATGAGCAACGTGAGCCACATTTGTAGGTATGTTCAACTGCCTATTAAATGTGTTGTTTAGATAGATCAGATGTAAGATATTACTTTGATGTTAGAGGCATCCCTTACTCATTAATTGCTAATTGATTGGGAGCACTAGAAACAAATTACATTTGTTGCATGGAAGCAGTCTTTGAGGATATTTCTGTACTTCTGTAAGAAGCTTATTGTGCGTGATGGCCTGCATCAGTCATAGGCTAAATAAACTCCAGGAGAAAAATAGACCAGAGATGTAAACACGCAGCCGCTCCCCATAGATGAATCGCAAAACAACAGTGACACATTCACGTATCATGTGCTTTTGAATGCTTTACTTGCTCTCTGCTCAATAATATACTTCCCCATGCTCTTTTCTAACATCCCTCACCTCTGTGAAGTGTCAACAATGTGCCATACCAGAAAAAAAAGCTTTCCTATTTATCCTGCAAATATAAAATGCCCTTCAAATTACACAGGGTTAAAAATGATGTCAGGCCAATAGTGACTTTTTTCCTGTGTATAAAATGGATTATAAACTCTTCAGGGGAGAGAACACATTTTCTATTATTGTTGCACAACACCAAATGCATTATTGGCACATAAAAATGTGTAATAATAATAAATGCAATCCCCAGAGTTCTGTAATGGGCTCTATGGATAGCTATTATTCTACATGTTTTCAAAGTCTGTGGAGACCACAGGGCCCAGTGTGCAGTGTTCCATTTTGATCTATGCAGGCCATAACGTAGCTATTTGCATATAAAAGAGCAGAGTAAGTATGTCTCTGGCAAAGTGCCAATGTAACTGTCATGACAGTAAAATCTGGGTACCTCCGTTCTAAGCTGCTTCGGCCATTTGAAAGGTATAATCAGTTTGCATCACAAAACCAAATTCTTATCAGCAGACTGTCTAGGTTTATGACAAAAGCCTAAAAAATCTTGACAACTGGTTATGGTTTTATGACACTTTCAGTATATTCAGGTATATTATATCAAATATCATCACACTGCAATTTTTGTATTTTCAGAATGATGGAAATGCACAGAACTGAAATACCATACTGACCTTTCTTTTTAGAGATGTTTACTGTGGTTAAGAAAAAAAAATAGTAAGCTAAAATTAGTATTGTCAGAATTTGAATATCAATAGTCTGGGGTTCAGTCTTTACATTTTAAGGTTTTCAGCTTTGTATGTTATAATGTGACAAAGTAGTTGAATGTTCCATGAAAAGCTCTTTACCAGCATACAAACACTCTCCACTTTATTGTTGTGTATATTCATGTACTTCAGCTAATATAGATAACAGAATTATAATTCCATTTGCTATAGTTATCCTGACAGCAGGTAATCACAATATGTCACTGGATTATGTATCTCAGAAAGCTCATGATGAAATATTCTGAAGTTCAGTTCAGATGCCTTTTTAAAATTATTATTTTCAATTCATTTTATTATAAAAAGATTATTGTCTATGCAAAGTGAAAGGTCAGAAGCACAGAGGTAAATGAAGATTTTTTAAAAAAATAATAAGCAATTGTGAATGAACAAATACCTTTTGGCTCACTGCAAGCTAATCTTTTCTGCAAAGATCAATGATGAAGTAAGTTGGTTTCCAGACTACATTGCTTATTCTTATTTGATGTTAGCAGTTCATGTCCTTTTGCATGTTAAATGTAATCTTAAAAAGAACAAAGCTGCTCTTACGATAAAGGACTAATAAAAGACCAAATACCCACACAAACAATGACTCAAGATTGCTTTTGATTATTGCGGCTAATAGAAACCCAGTGACAAAGAATAAGAACTCCATCAAGGAGTAAAGAACATCAAGTTAATGGCCATTTAAAAAATCATCTCTCTCTTGTAACAGCCAGAAAAACAAAGTGATGAAAAAAGTGTATTAGCCAAGTATTGTAATTATGGAAGAGAGTGACTCTAAATATGCTTCATGTGGTAATAGAGACATAAAATAATCAGTGCTTTGCAAATGACAAACAGTTGCGCATATTTTAAACCATCCTGGAGAGAGTTAAGATTTCTTTGTAGTGCATGTGCATAAAATCCATGACCTTTTTTAAAAATCTGAAATGGAGTCATCCAATTGTCTGCTTTCTCCAATCGGTTCATTTATTTTTTAGTGAAGGAATAAAATACAATTTAGAAATGTTATTAATTCCTAAGCCTTTCTAGCAATATTATAATTTCATTTTAATTCTTAGCTTGCTAGTTCCAGTTATTGAAAAAGTTCTGAAAACCAGTCCATTCAGATGGTTTCTCATGTATATTTTCAAACTAAAGTAATAGTAAGACCAAGACTTCAAAGTTAAGAATATTTACAAAGCAAACCTTTACCTCTAGGCTTCTGGTTCATTCCAACTGTGATTTTTGTGTGTGTCTAAATCGATTACTAGATTATACCTCACTTGTGGGTGCTGTGAAATACTGGTAGTCTCAAACCACTTCTTATTGGACAAAATACCATTCAGGGGCGAATTGGGAAATCAAAGTGGCCCGGGAAAATATAGTGTTAGTAGCCCTGTGCCGGCGGCAAAGCTGCCGTTGCGCCAGAAATAGGCTAAGGGGGCGTGGCTTGGGGGCGTGGCTTGGGGTGGGCAGAGTGTACCAGATTTGGGGCCTATCGGAGCTGAGTCCCCAGACTCAGATCCTCAGGAGCCTGGCAGGGGTGAGCAGGAGGCTATGGGGGGATGACAGGGGGGAGACTGCCACTGGTGGAGGTACTGGCCCTCATTTCAG
>QEPC01009674.1:4603423-4625512 GCA_003113815.1 Sphenodon punctatus
TGCTGCCAATCTCACGTGTAGGGGGGGGGGGGGGGGGAGGGAGGGGAGAATGTCTGAAAGTGAAAGACACACGGGGCATTTTCACACATGACACCACCACAGGTGGCTACATTTTACTCTGTGAGGCCACTGGTGGCAGTGTCACATTTGAACCCACCCTCAGATGTTACTGCGGGAGAGCTAAAGTCTCTCCCTGTACTGTTGCAGAATTTAGCCTGTGCTCCACTGTGACTTGGGCTCCCTGCCAAGTCACAGCATGGGCTAAGCATTGCCATGGTCTCGGGGAGCCATCCCCAGACCAGGGTAGAGAGGGCTGTCATGTGTGATGGCCCACTCTACCTAACTCCGGTCTGGGGTCTTTCTAGGAGGTGCGATGGCTTCAAAGGCTGCCACATCTGCCCATCAGGGAGGAGGGCGGGCTGTGCTAAGCAGCCAAGGGGGGTGGAATGCAGACAGCACCCTGTCCCCTCCCCAACCTGGGCTGCCAGCATGTCTGTTCGGCAGCTGGGTCAGATCCTGCCTGGGGTGAGCGCTCTCACCCCTGACTGAATCAATGCATGATGATGCTTGTGCCGTCACATGAAAATACCCACATTGAAACAATTTGGGGATTATATTCATGGGTTTTAACTAATTCATGAAAACATTTCTTAGAACAGTTGTTGGATAGTGTAGGATCTATATTAAAATATGGATTCCTCCATATAATTGTGCATTTTATTATTTTCTGCATGACAATTTTTATTTTGTTCTTTGTGTGGCTTTAGGGAGTAAGTTAATAGTTGGGTTGTGAAATATCTGTAGTATAACAAACATTTATAAATAATATCTCCCATCTGTATGTTCTATTTCCATTCTTACTACCGATTCTGTGTTGTAAAGAAGGAGCTGAAACTATCTGAAAAATGACATTCTTAAAACACATTTTTTCAGTATGAAGAAAACATACACAAAGTATTTTGCACTTTGCCTACAGTTCCACTAACAAATAGATATCTCTTGTTCATAAGCCATAGTTCATAAGCTATAGTTACAAGAAGTTGTTCATCCATATGCAGTTATGAATATGTCTGTCTTATTGCTTTGGGATAGTACACTAATGTTAGATGGGAAGGTATCATTGCTGGATTTGACATTAGTTGGTGCTACTTTTTTGGGATGCCTCAAGAGAAGCAAAAATATATTGAATATGTGTCTGCCTCAATTAAAAGAAAGATGACTTTAGTAACAATTACAGCACTCTGAAACTTTTTTCACAGATTTCTGTCCCATTCAAGCTTTTTTCCTGATTAACAGTGGTTAAAGACAGAAATGATAGCAGTACAGCTGTGACCCTGGCTGGGTTGGGTTGGTGCCGTGCTGCTGACATGGTAGATCGGGGAATCGACCACATGACCCCGACTGCCCTGCACCCCCCCCCCGCCATGACAGGCAGTCGTGACAGTCAATCACGGACCACCATGGTGGCCGGCCATGGCAGCCTAGATCCGGGATTGGTCACAGCTGATCAGAACACACGTTATAACCCTTTGTGGCCCGCTTTGCCCCAGAATGGTAGCCTGGGCTGTGACTTTGGCACTTTGATTACTCAAGTAGCTAGCAGTCGACATGCCCGGGGTCAGTCCATGGCAAACATCTAGGGGCCCAAGCGCAAACATGACAGTGACCCATGAGATAGAGCTGGTCAGGGTGTATTACCCAGTGTTTCAAATAAGTGGTGCCAGCTTTATACCCAATGACATTATTGTTTACAGTAAAAGATCATTCCTCTTCACTTAACAGTTCTTCCACCCAACGGGTGAACAGAATACACTGTCTTCCACTGTGCATAAAAATTATACAAACACAAAACCACCTCTGACCCCCCCCCTAAAAAAATCCCAGTCCTATCAAAATAAAAATAAGCTTAATATGTAAAAGTTCTTCAGATAAATATGTTTCACAAATTTGTAAATTCAACAACAGCTAATGTTAGAACAACATATGAATATGACATTATCTACAAAGCCAGAATTTCAGACGGTGTGCATAAGCACAGTTCTGCTAAAGCCCATAGAGTTTTGCCAATTTACACAAACCAAAAGGATACACTATGCTATACCATCAGGAAGGAATGTTCTTTCTTGCAACTTTTATTTCTGCTAATTAAAAAGGTAAAAGGAACCAGTATCCTACAGTCACTGTAGTGCTGCCATTCAGATTTTCTGGTCTTGATTTTCCTCTCCTAACATCTTCAGGCCAACTGAGTTTCATTCCAATCAATAGCTCTACTCTAGATTTACGATATGAGAAAATAATCAATCTCTAAGAAATTACAACCTAAACTACTTTCCTTATTTACAATCACAGCAAAAACACTGATGTAAATATTATGGCCCAGGTCTGCAAGTCTGGTTGAAGACTCTATAGTCACACTGTCACTGGGGAGGGGGGAATAGAAGGACCCACTCGTGCTCCCTCCACTCACATGGTACCCTAAGGGGGGCCTCTCTCGATCACGCAGGAAATGAGGACTGATGATGCCCGTCAGGATAGAGTTGTGGCCATAACCTCTAATCAAAGAGAACAGGCCTCTATCATCATAGGGTGCCCTGATCGCAGAGAGGCCACCAGGCACCCCACACACCCTAGTACGTGCACTCAGGGACAAAGGGGGTGGGGCGACAGTGCGGTGGAGGCAATGAAGGAGGGGGAACACCATGGCTTGAGAGGGGGAGGACAGGCTACACACACTCAATGTGGTTCCAGGGGGAGGTATAGGGAGGGTTCCCGGCTGGGAGGGGACTCGCGCACACCCACTCACTCACCTTGCACTCTCTCACTTACGTACGACTCACTCAAGGGAATTGCAGGAAGGAAGGTCCACACACGCTCAGGATCAAGTCTAAATTCTTAGTCACAAGAGATGCAGGGAAGCAAACGCAAGGGGGCCGGTTTCTCTGTAATCACCAGCGCCGCTCCAACTGCGGCGCTGGTTCTTATGCACCAGGCTCTGCCCCCGTACGTGCCCCCAGCCGCTCTGAACGGCATGGCAGTGACGGGGGCGTGGCCCTACGTCGTCCATGTGGTTCGCCGTGCTCCGGGGTTGCGGGGAGCGTGGTCCCCGGGGCTGCCGCTTCTGCTGTTCTTGCTGTCAAGGTTGGCGGCGCCGGGGTTCTCTGCATAGTCGCTGCTGCTGGAGGCGCTGGCCTCTCCAGCTGACGTCTCCCAGCCTGCCGCCCGCCTTGCACCCGTCGCCGGCGGATGCTGACAATACCCCCCCATCGAGGCCGCCGGCACCCCGGGCCAGGCTTTAGAGGTGCCGAAGGTGAAATGCCCGGATCAGGCGTGGGGCCGAGACCTGGCCGGCCGGTTCCCATGAATGATCTGCGGGGCTAAATCCTGCCCAGTCAATGAGGTAGTGGAGGTGGCCCCGGAGTAGCTTGGAGTCTAAAATGGCTCGTACCTCGTACTCAGAGCTGGCGGGCGATTGTAGGATGGGATCCGGGGGGATGGCTGGGGCTACACCCCGGTGTGGTACTGCCCGTTTGAGGAGGGAAACGTGGAAGGTAGGGTGGATGCGGGATGGGGGGGGAGTTGTACCGTATAGGTGACGTCGTTTATTTGCCGGAGAATGGGGTACGGTCCTATGAACCGTTGATCCAACTTAGGGGAGGGACGAGTGGAAGGGTAACGGCATCGGTCGATCCAGACTAAGTCGCCTGGTTCAAAGTCTATTCCTGGTCTTCGATGTCGGTCAGCCTGACTCTTGTATTTTTGCCGGGCTTGAAGTAATACTTGGTGTGCTATTTTCTGGGCGTGGCGGATTTGTTGCACGAGGGCTCCTGCAGCCGGGACTGTGGGCGCAAGAGATTCGATGGCCCCACTTTGGGGGTGAAATCCATACGTAACAAAAAACGGGAAAGTTCCTAAGGAGGCATTTGGCGCGTTGTTGTACACAAATTCCGCGAAGGGGAGCCATGTGTGCCAGTCATCCTGGAGGTAGTTGATGTAACATCTAAGATATTGCTCCATATTTTGATTGACCCTCTCCACCTGTCCATTTGCTTGGGGGTGGTACGCGGTGGTGGGCTTAAGGGTTACGTGAAGTGCGTGGAAGAGTGCTTTCCAAAAGCGCGAAGTGAATTGCGTTCCTCTGTCACTTACAATTTCTTGGGGACAACCATGGAGTTTCAGCACATGCCTAATGAAGAGGAGCGCCGTCCGTTTTGCCGAGGGCAGTCCCTTGCAAGCGATAAAGTGGGCGAGCTTGGTAAAGTGGTCCACCACTACCAGTATGGTGGTATACTGCCTGGAGGGGGGTAGTTCCACTACAAAATCGAGACCTACGTGCTGCCAAGGTCCTGCGGGTGTTGGGGTCAACTGAAGGAGCCCCACTGGTGCTTGATGGGTTACCTTGGTGCGAGCGCAGGTGGCACAACTGGTCACGTAATGGGTTACATCCTGTCGTAAGGTAGGCCACCAAAAGGAGCGACGAATCAGCTGTATTGTTCTGTCAATTCCAGGGTGGCCAGCTGTGGGGGCGTCATGGTGTGCCCATAACACATCATTTTGTCGAGAGGGTGGGACTACCACTAGGGAAGGTTGATTTCGGGGTTCCAAAGATTTGACAGCTTGGGGGGCTGTGGTTTCAGGGAGTTCTTCCATGGCTGCCGCGCACATTTCTCGTAGAGTAGTATACGTACTGGCAAAGGTGCGGGGTTGCAGAATTGTTGCAGGGTCGTTGGTTACTTTTGGGTGTCATTCGTGGTAGCGTGACAAGGCATCTGCGAGCACATACAGCCTCCCTGGACGGTAACGGATGTGAAAGTCAAATCTCACGAAGAACAATGCCCAACGGGCATGACGCGCATTTGAGATGTGCGCCTGCTGAAGGAAAGTTAGGTTTCGGTGGTCCGTTATTACCGTGACCGTATGTCTGGCACCTTCAAGATAATGGCGCCAGACTTCGAAGGCGACTTTTATGGCGAGGAGTTCTCGGTCTAAGATATTGTAGTTGCGTTCTGCTGGAGTCAGCTGGCGGGAATAGTATGCGCACGGGAGTAGTGGTTTCGATGGGTCATGTCCCTGCAAAAGAACTGCTCCTATGGCCGTGCCAGAGGCATCTGCTTCTACATGGAATAGTTTGGTCGCGTCCGGATGGCGTAACAAGGGTGCTGTTGTGAATGCCTTTTTAAGATAAGCGAAACTATAGCTCTGCGTAGGGCCCCAATCATAAGGCTGGTTTTTCTTCAGAAGCATGGTTAGCAGGGCAGTGATGTCCGCATAGTTAGGAATATACTGTCGGTAGTAGTTAGTACTCCCGAGGAAACGTTGCAAGGGTTTTACTGCCTTAGGAGTGGGCCATTTCCATATAGCATCAACCTTCTGTGGGTCCATTTGGATCCCCTCGGGGCTTATAATAAAGCCCAAAAAGCTAAGGCAACGAAGGTGGAAGGAGCACTTCTCTCTTTTGCAGTACAATTTGTTCCTTCGGAGGCATTCGAGTACTTCCCGTACATGATGGACATGGTCCTCTAAATTTGCGGAGTAGATTACGATATCATCGAGATACGCGATAACGTAGACATCGAGGATATCGCGGAACACGTCGTTAATAAGGTGTTGAAAGGCCGCTGGGGCGTTGGCGAGGCCGAAGGGCATCACGAGATACTCGAACAGCCCATAACGCGTACGAAACGCCGTCTTCCATTCATCCCCTGCACGTATGCGGAGCAGGTTGTAAGCCCCTCGGAGGTCCAATTTTGTGAATACCCGCGCCCCTTGTAGGCGATCCAATAGCTCGGGGATGAGGGGGAGCGGTGAGCGGTTTTTGATCGTAATGCTGTTTAGGCCTCGGTAGTCCACGCAGGGTCGGAGACCCCCATCCTTCTTGGGTACGAAAAATATGGGGGCCCCCGCCGGCAACGTGGAAGGTCTGATGAAGCCCTGTCGGAGGTTTTCTTCTAGGTATTGTCGGAGGACTTGCAGTTCCGGTTCCGATAAGGCATAGATTCACCCAAATGGGGGTTCCTTCCCCAGCACAAGGTCGATAGGGCAATCATACGAGCGATGTGGGGGTAGCTCTGTAGCTCGGCTCTTGCAGAAGGTATCCTGGTAATCCCAATAGGGTTCAGGTATGTTTAACTCCTTGGGGTTGTGAGGTGCCTCATAGGCCGCTCCAAGGATGTGCAAGGGTCGAGGGAGTTGGCACTTCTGCAGACAATGGGGAGACCGGAATTGTATCCGCTTGGGAGCCCATTCGATTGAGGGGTTGTGCAAGCACAACCAAGGGCTCCCCAAGACTACTTGAAACAGAGGGGTACAGACTAAATCAAAGGAAACATATTCTCGGTGGGTTCCTATCGTGCATTCCAGGGGTGGGGTGCATGCGGTAATGGGTCCAGATACCAGGGGAGATCCATCAATGGTATGGACCGGTTCGGGTCTTTTCTTTTTTTGCGCGAGGAGTTGCCAAGTTCTAGCTAGATCACTATTAAGGAAGTTCCCCGATGCTCCGGAGTCAATGAGGGCCCAACAAATGACAGATCGAGTAGGGTTGAGGGTTAGGGTCACTGGGATCAGTAGGTGGGAGCTTGAAAGGTTCCTCGGGAGGGGTTTTGAAGTGGTGGTTATGACCGAGACAGTTTCTGCCTGCCTCGGTGTCTGATGTTTCTCACTGATCGGCGGCAGGGGGGGGGCAACTCCGGGCATTCCCTGAGAAGGTGAGACAGGTCCCCACAATGAAAGCATGAACGAGAGCTACGATGTCGTTCACGTTCTTCCTTAGCTCGGGGCCCATGGAAAGCCCCTGCTTGCCTGGGCTCTGGCTTGGGTACTCTTGGGGGGTTGAGAGGAAGGACAGGCCTTACTTGACATGGGCGTGCTTCTTGCTGACATTCCCGCTTTCGCTCTGCCCGTCGGTCTTCGATCTGCAGCACCAGGTTCGCCAGGGCTTGCCATGTGGCCGGGAGTTCTACAAGGGCCAGCTGGTCCTTAATCTCCACGCATAACCCCTTCTGAAACATTACTAGGAGCACATCGTTGGGCCACTGGAGTTCCAACGCCAGTTGCTGGAACTGCGTGGTGTACTCCAGTGCAGGGCTTCGTCCTTGTCGGAGATCCATGATTGTTGTTTGGGCATCCCGGACTCGGTGGGGGTTGTCAAATAGAATGGTAAATTCCTTAAGGAAGTCGGCATAATTGGTTAGTAAGGAGCTATCACTCCGCAACAGCATGGTCGCCCATTCCAGGGCGGTGCCCCTTAGATTGCCAATAATGAAAGCTACCTTTAAGGCATCGGTGTGGTAGGTATGGGGTTGTAGGGTGAAGGTAAGGTGGCATAGAGCAAGAAAGGCTTGAAAACCCCGCCTATCCCCTACAAATTTTTCAAGCTTGGGTCCCTTGGATTCCCGTGCCCCCATGGGGGGGACAGGGGCAGCGCGGTCGGCGAGCCCTGGGAAAGGGGCCAGGCCTGGCACCACCAGTGCAGCTCCCTGAAGCTGAGTCACCATGGTGGTTAGATTGCCTTGTTAGTCTCAGAGATTTTTCATCTCCTTTGCTAGGGATTGTTTGGCCTGGTCTAACCGGTGTAGTTCGCCGGCTAGATCCATAGCCCCAAAGGTTGCCCGTGTCGGGCTATGGGCTGGTGATTTGTCACCGGGGAGGGGGGAATAGAAGGACCCACTCGTGCTCCCTCCACTCGCATGGCACCCTAAGGGGAGCCTCTCTCGATCACGCAGGAAATGAGGACTGATGATGCCCGTCAGGATAGAGTTGTGGCCATAACCTCTAATCAAAGAAAACAGGCCTCTATCATCATAGGGCGCCCTGATCGCAGAGAGGCCACCAGGCACCCCACACACCCTAGTACGTGCACTCAGGGACAAAGGGGGTAGGGCGACAGTGCGGTGGAGGCAATGAAGGAGGGGGAACACCATGGCTTGAGAGGGGGAGGACAGGCTACACACACTCAATGTGGTTCCAGGGGGAGGTATAGGGAGGGTTTCCGGCTGGGAGGGGACTCGCGCACACCCACTCACTGACCTTGCACTCTCTCACTTACGTACGACTCACTCAAGGGAATTGCAGGAAGGAAGGTCCACGCACACGCTCAGGATCAAGTCTAAATTCTTAGTCACAAGAGATGCAGGGAAGCAAACGCAAGGGGGCCGGTTTCTCTGTAATCATCAGCGCCGCTCTAACTGCGGCGCTGGCTCTTAT
The DNA here is from genome assembly GCA_003113815.1 of Sphenodon punctatus. Taxonomy (NCBI): domain Eukaryota; kingdom Metazoa; phylum Chordata; class Lepidosauria; order Sphenodontia; family Sphenodontidae; genus Sphenodon; species Sphenodon punctatus. The sequence continues at coordinate 4,611,626 of QEPC01009674.1, forward strand.
GCACCAGGCCCCGCCCCCGTACGTGCCCCCAGCCGCTCTGAACGGCGTGGCAGCGATGGGGGCGTGGCCCTACGTCGTCCATGTGGTTCGCCGTGCTCCGGGGTTGCGGGGGGCGTGGTCCCCGGCGCCGCCGCTTCTGCTGTTCTTGCTGTCAAGGTTGGCGGCGCCGGGGTTCTCTGCATAGTCTCTGCTGCTGGAGGCGCTGGCCTCTCCGGCTGACGTCTCCCAGCCTGCCGCCCGCCTTGCACCCGTCGCCGGCGGATGCTGACACACACTCAGAAAGTGGAAGCTTGTGAAAAGGTGAGATTAAGCCACCTTTACACCCCTCCAATCTGAGCTTTTCTGAGTTTTCTGGAATCAGTTAAGAGATTAGGAAATTTTATTAGATTTTATTTTGTCAATTATGAAGATGGTTTTTGTGCATTGCAACCCACTCTGTGTCTTAAGGGAACAGTGGGATAAAAATGTAACGTAACAAAATAAGTTATTGTCATCACCAACCTACACACACCCCCATTTCCCCAAACATATAAGCAGCTGCCTAAAGGGCAAATGGGGTGTGATTCAGTATAAGTTGTTGAACCCTTGATTATGGTTTGATGTCCCATGGCACCAATGGTGCCATGCAAGAAACCTTTGGTATAGTGCAGCGCAACCAAGGATCATGCACACAGAACCCCCACTACGTGTCTGCATCTAAAGTCACATAGGGTTGGTTTAAGCAATATACAGTGACAATTTTGTAAAAACAAACCAAGGCTCTTTTAAAATAGATATGTGGGCAAGCAGAACAGCAGCAGATTGACACTTAAAACAAAATGCACTGACTTGCTCAGATAAAAGTGTTTTTATTAAAGCATGAACAAGGATGAAACACTGCTGAGAATTTCTCAGAATTAGATACCTGCTCTGATGAATGGATAGTAATGAAACTGCTGAATGAAATAGATTTCCATTTCCTAACCCAAAACAGGTCATCTTATCCACTGTAAAATGCCTGTGACATCAAAAGCTTGCTTATGATAGGACTGTCATCTCACAAATAAAAGCCTTGCAAAATGGCTGAGACACTGATGAGCAATATAATGGCAGCAAAGAGAAAAAACCAAACAGACAAAGCCTTGACTAATCATCCAATCAAATGGACACTATACAGTAATTATGATGAGAGTGTGCTTTTTCAAATTAAAGTTCATGCTTTGACACTTATGTAAACAGGCTCTGAATTTTGCACTGAAGCTGCTTATGAGCATTCCCAAGAGGTTGAGATCTGAGCTGATGATAAGTGGAAATAGAAAACTGTATTGTACCTGCATCCCTGGTTTGATGTCATCAGTCCGTGACCAAGAAACCAGAAAATCTGACGAATCTCCCATTAGACATCCTAATACAGTACACAGAAACCTTATTTTAAAAAAAGCAGCATTTTGAGTTTACAAAAGATAGGCACATTTATGGACACAAAGCTGCCCTTCTAGCACACCTGTGTGTGTATGTTCAGGATGAAAAGATTACATTTTGTTTAGATACTTGAATGCACATGTGGAAAAGTAGCAAAATTAAATCAAACACACAGACATGCTTAATGGATATTTCTATTACCTTCCATGAACGATCAGCATGATTAGGCATTATACTTGTATAAAGTACCATAAGGCAGAGAACAAATGCAGTGGTATCAAATTAAATTTATATAACACAGGAGCAATGAGCAATGCTGCAAGCATGGAAATACAACTCTTTCTCAGCCCCAGGAAACCAATCTACCAAAGCCCGAATGGGAGGGGGGGAAGGAAAAAAAAAAAAAGACGCACAAAAGATAAAAATACACACTCAGTTACAGACATAAAATGCATCTGACGTTTTGTTCCAATGGTCCAGTCATTTGGAAATTTCCTCATTCTGCAACTTCTATATGACCAAAAATAACTCTGAAAAGAGTTTCCATACACAAATGCATAGTTTGACAGCGTGATGTTCACGCTGTTTATTGGTAGTGATAGTCCTTAGGAAGACTTTGGGGATCATGCTCTGATGGGCCTAGTCAAATTCTTCCTATACTCCTGGGGTTTGTCAGGTGGCCATCCAGCCCAAAGTCAGGAAAAACAGCACCTCTGACTCAGAGGCAATAGACTTCTTCCATACTCCTTTGCCTTGTTCTCTATCAAATTCAGTCTCCATCTTCCAGTATAATGGACTAAGACAAATAAATAAACATCAAAACCAAGCAACACAAATGAAATGTAAAAAAACCTAAAACACTTCCAACTTCACCCAACCCTCTTTGCTCAAGTGTTAGTCCCATTTTCTCAGAGGTCCCTCCCCCCCCCCCCCCCCTTCTGCAGAGGGCTCAATTGTGCTTTTCTTCCTTAAAAGTCACACACTCAAAATCTGGGTTGTCTTATGTAATACCATTTTTTTTGTTTTGTGAAAAATAGCAATGTTTGATGGTGGATCTACTTTCTGATCTCCTGCTCGCCTGATTGGTGGAGCAGGATTTTAGTAGTGTATTGAACTTATTAGGAAGGCAGAATGTTGTGGATTTACAAGATTTCTAACCCAAGTGATGTTTTCAGAAGTAAACTGGTACAATCTTAAATGAACCTCATTATATCATACAAGACATGCGCCTTGCTCTACTGAAGACTCCTGCATATTCACTGCTTTTATAGCCTTCTACTTCTCATAGTGGCCTTTTGCTTACAATAGTTTCTCTGTTCTTGAACTGAGAAACACAATGTTTCTTAAAATCCTTCCACAAGGAGTCTTCTTTCAATGGAACTTCCACCATCAACCCGCAACCCTATTTAAAAAGGGACAGATCTTATTAAAACATCAAGTGTGTGTGTGTGTGTGTGTGTGTGTGTGTGTGTGTGTGTGTAAAACTAAAGTTTTTGAGGAATTTCCTTCTCCACCATGCACCAGTGTGTGGAGGGCTCTTGTTCTCCACATGCCTTTGAGGAAGAAGGCAGCATGAGGGACAGCGTGGCTGAACAATCCAGGCAGGGGGAAGTTTTGCACACATGCCAATTCAAATAAAGCAGACAGTTGCTCAATCTGGGGTTTTTGACTGGGAAGGGGACGTGGAGCTCGCTCCCTCTTCCTACCCACTTAAAAGGGAAAAGTAGGGTGTGGGCCAGGTAGATGCCTGCAGACTGGGAGCCTGAACACAACAAGGATCAGTTGCTCAGGACAAAGGTGGGTGGTGCACCAGGAGACCCTGGGGAACAGGCCAGAAGCGGCCTTCAACAAGTGGCTCCGAGAGGTGTAGAGGAGCTGGATCTTGACCGTGTGGGCCATACAGTGAGTACTCCCCCACACCCAGTGTCATGTTAGGACTTACTCCTCCTCCTCTTGAGGGGGCAATTACAGGAGGGTGGGGCTGATGTCCTCCCCCTTGACCCAAACCTTTAGATGGAGGATTGGAGCTGCAGGAGAACAGGGGCTTGGAGCATTTGTGCCCCATCACTTATGGGCCAATCAAGTTGTGAATGACAGGAACTGGTTTTGGTGTGATCACATGGCAGCTGTTCATGTCATTAACTCTCTTTCCTCCAAATCGAGTAGGGTCGTGCAACTGGTCATGAATGGTGACATATCTGATGCCTTCTCTCAATTGCAGATGGAGCGCTTCAGGGAGCTTGTGCCAGGGGTGAGCTGAGCAGCAGATTTTGTCCCTGCCAACCCATGGAACCTTGGGTCTCTGAGCTTTTCAGTACTTTCCAGGGTTCTGTCACACCAACCACCAGGGTTGCCTCTGAGCAGACGTTCAGAGTTTTAGGCCTTTAGGTTACCAGGAGGGTGCGGGGACCCTTTCCTGATTTCCCTCCCTCAGTTAATCAGATATGGGTTTCAGTTATGAGGCTGTGGGCTAGCTTCTGGCATAATTTCAGCAAAATCGACAGCCATTTCCTTTTTCTGTAGGCTTGCAGATCACCTGGAGCCAGTGCAGAGTCCACTCCTAAAGGGGCTGCTCAAGTCATGGCACAAGCAGGAGCCTTAGCGATAGTCAATGCCCCATTACCCCATGGCTCTTAGCTAGTATGGTGTCCCATTTGTACAGGGTCTGGTGAGGAGTTGCTGTTTGCAGCGGCCTTTACAGCACCATTCTTCGGTGCATTCAGGTCAAGCGAACCTGTCATGGGATTGCTTCAATGGGTCGGGGAGGGCTCTACAGGTAATTGACCTAGAATAGGCAGAAGGGACCATGATTTTGAGGGTAAGATGGTCCAAGGTGGGTCAGCAGGGTAGGGGAGCATTGGTCACCCTACACGAGTCAAGGGAAAACTTCCTATGCCCTGTTCAGGCCATGAGGGCATGCATGTCCTCATGCCCATCAGGGGAGGGATATTTGTTTGTACACAGCAATGGCTTCCCTTAACCACCTACCAGTTTGTAGCTGTTATTAGGCAGAGCCTGTGAGAGTTAGGGCAGGCAGGTCTCATTCATTTAGAATCAGAGCAACCTCCTTAATGACTGCAGCAGGTCTAGGGGACTGGGATATTCAGTCATTGGGGCGATGGAGATCTGGAACTTTCTGCTCCTACATCTGCCCTCTAGCGTCCAACAGGGCAGGGGTGTAACATTCATTCCCACGTTCATGTCACTTTCTTGTTTGTCAGCTTAAGGATTCTGGAAATTGATGCTCGGAAGCAGGTATGAATCATTGGATACAGCATTGTCTACTGGGCAGTAGAAGCCATCAGGCCAATTGGGGTTCACAGCTGGGTGTGAGCAACCAGGCGGAGATACGGTAGAGGGGAAAGAAGGGCATGTTGTGGGATCAGCTGATGCACATAGTCCTTGGGATATTGCAGGGGCCACTGCCACATGCTCTATTGATCAACTTAGGGGAGACTGTCCTCACCCAAGGGTCTAGGTTGGAGCTAGTGTTGAACATTAAAATGGATTGCAGCAAAATTAGAGAGCTGTTGCCACAAGTCCAGCTGCTTTTTATGCATCTTCTGCAGCAGCATGTATGGAGAAGAGCTATTAATGTACATTGGTTGGATAAAGCCAAAAAACACGTAAATAAGGTGATAAGGTGTTGGATGGCCAGACAGGATGGGGACTGGGTTGATCATAGTACTATTTGCTGGCTGAAGCCTGAGTTAGTCAGGCATGAGTGTGCACCTGTCCCCGAGGGGCACTGACCTTTAGTTGAGGCGGGCAGTATAGGAAACCTTGAGGTCTGTAGTGTGATTCAGTCTGGATTGGGGTGGGGGGAGGGTGAGCATGCCAAGCAAAACTGGCTGCTCTGGTGGCAGAAGTTCAAGGTTGGGATAAGTCTAGAGAATGGTATGAGAGCAGAAATAAAATATAAACCACCTCCCTAAGAGGTGGAGTTTGGAGTGTTGCTGATCAGGGAATGAGTGAACCACGGCTTCACTTCTAACTCTGGGGGCTTGCTCACTTGCACCAGCTTAGCAGGATAGCACTGATCCCTAGCTTGGACCACAAGGTCACCCCGTTTGAAAGGGTTCCTGGTTGGTTTAATATATTGGGTTGTGAAGTTTATAATACACTGGACCTGGCACATTTTTAAGAGTTGGGTTTTGGTTATATTTTTCTCCCCTTGACCAGACCAAAGCTAGTTAATAAATTGTTGTGACCATGTTTGACCCAAATATTTGCCTGTCTCCTTTCATGCTGTGGGGACAACTGCTGATGCTTTATGGAAAACTTTAGAAAATGGTCTGTTTTTTCATATATAACCAGGGTTCTTAGTTTTCTGTGACAAAAAATGGAAATTCTCTGATAAACCCCCCCATAAGTACTCTGATTAAAAAAAACCAAATCTCTGTTTTTATGTGATTAAATGTAAATGCTAGTTGACTTTTCCGTACCACAATATATATAGGTATGATTTAGAACACCACATTTTATTGTCGTATTTTCATTTTTATGCAGTTTTGCAGCTACCTGTCCCAACCGTCAAAAAAAAAGAATGCAGAGCCCTTCCCCACACACACCACGTGCCTTTAAGGTTGCTTCCCCTCCACTGCCCTGCGCTCGCTACCTCCTCCTCCCAGACCGCTCTGCCAACCAGAAAGGGGGATCATATAGACGCTGACAATTGCAGAAGCTGCTATGGGCTCAATTCCTGTTCCTTTTCCCCAAGGTCTAGAAGACCTGACTGCCCCAATTCATAGTTTCCCTGCCTCTGCAACCCACAGGGTGTGTGTGTGTGGCACTCCCTCCAAACGCAGAGCCCCTGCCCCTCCACAGCACATGCTTTCAGTTTGCTTCTCCTAAGCTGCACACCATGTCCTTGCTGCCCTGTGTCCTCCTCCCAAATCTGTAAGTTTTGACCATTTTCTGCTAAATTCTCCGGAATAAGGCAAAATCTCTATTTTTCTCTGGTTTTCTGTCACAAAGAGAAAACTAGGAACCTTGTATATAACATACATCCTTTTCTTTCCTTACTTTCAGAGCATGTATGAATCACAGATCATTGTTGCTTAGCGCCCTGATCCTCTAAACACTTACATGCATATCCATGCATATATTGGAATATACATCAGAATTTGCCTCCTATACTGATGTCATAAACCTGCTCCTTACATCATAACTGTTAAACCTTACATTTATTTTGAATACTTGTGATATTATAGAGGATGACATCCAGTGAAATGTTGCACAATTTCTTTTAAAACAAACACTTTTTGGTGGAGGAAGACAAAGAGTTCAATGTTTCTTTCAGCAACACTCCCAAGTCTGAAGATACGAAACAAAAAGTAATGAAAAAATTGTGATGGAAAGAAAAAGAAAATGCTATGATGTTTGGCTTATAATAACAGGGCAGTGGATTGAAGTTGTGCTTTGCCTTCTTCCTTCTTGGTAATGCAGTCTGGATTCAGCACTGGTTGGATCAGACTACAGCTGAAGTGGTTAGTGAGTTTATTATTCATAGTTAATCATTTGTGTCTCCGGTCACTCTTTGAGTATCTGAATGATATCTGCTGCCAAAACGTGTACGTGCAAAGCCATTTCCCAGGGTATTCTGTTTAGGATTTTTCAGTTTCTTAGTTCAGTTATTTTGGCATTTTGGTCATTTGAGTATTTCAGTTATTTAATTTTGGGCTATTGTGCATGCAGAACAGTATTAATATTGCTGAAATGATGTAAGCAAAACACCAAAAGGAATGAAAACCTCAAATACCAAACTGCAACCACCCCAAGCAAATCCTAATCTGAAAATAACAGAAATGGATACCTGATGGAGCATAACTAGATAGTGTTGATTACCCATACTGCAATTCTCAGTGTTAGGATTATCCTCGATAGGTTTGTCCATTTGCGGGGGGGAGGGGAGGGAGGGGTGGTATTAGTTTCAGCTCTAGTTCAGAACTGGTTGCATAGGAAAATTAAGCTCTTTGTATAGCAAATGACCCTGAAGACGAAGGCAGTAAAAGCTTATACTAGGTCCAGCTCAAGTGCATGGCTTTGATAAAGCACAGCCACGTTAAATAAATGAGGTGCCCGTGGGTGGCCAAATGCTGGGGCTACGTGAATGTGTGTCTGAACCTCTGGAAACACTTCAGAGTTTGTCTGGGACAGGAAATTCAACAGACCCTAGGAGAAACTGCTACTAGAGAAACAGTGACATTCTGGAGATCACACTTATTGCTTACACTGGGTATTTTCAGTCATTACGAGATTACAGTCAACCACAGTGAACCATGCTCAATTCCGTGGCGGGGCCAAAGTGCCCTGAACGTCTGTTCGGTGGCTGCCAGATGTTCACCACAGTCATACCCACATGGGGTCAAAATCAACCAAGTTTCCGGAGCTCCCCCTCAGACCATCTCCGAAAGCATGGTCAAAGAGATTCCTGATGGGAACCAACAAAAAGTAATGTCTGGATGGAAACCACCGGCTGGAATCAAAGAAAATGATTCCCAGCCGGGGACAAAGCATGCAGCGCCGCTGCCAGGCAACCAGCAACAACACAGGCTGGGGAGGGAGATTTAAAGGGCACACAGCAGCAGCTGGGATGAGCCACCCCAGCACCTTCCGGGTGCTTTGACCATGGCCCGGCCCGGGATCCGCGTAACGTCTGTTGCGCTGCCCCGGGCCGTGATCTGGCGGCCTGATAGTCCCGGTCCCGTCACATCTGTTTGGGGCTTTTTTTGACCATGGGGGTGGGGTGGGGTGGTTGTTCGGGTCACCCCTGCCGGGAATCCACTGTGGTGAATTGGGACCGTGTAACGTCTAAAATCATCCATAGATTTCCACAGTTTGCCACACATGGAAATCTGTGTTGCCATCATGTCTGAAACAGTTGCCAGATGTTGGCCCAGGCCATAGCATGGGCTGCAGAAGTGCTTAGCTTGGACTGTGACTCTGTCCCACAGCCAAGTCACAGTCTGGGCTAAGCGCTACCATGGCCATGCTATGGCATCCTGGACTGGGGTAAAGCGGGCCATCACGTTTGATGACCCGCCTATGTTTATTCTGGTCCGGGGCTGCCACGCTTCTGGGCAGTCATGGCTGCCTTATAGGTGGCCGTGGCCACCTGTCAGGGGTGCGATGGGGGGGTGGGTTGCTCTAAGCAGTGTGGGAGTGAGGCCGTGTGGATGCACATCTGAATGTTGCCCTGCCCTCTCCCCACCTACTCCTTGGCTTGGCTTCCATCACGTTTGTTTGGCGGCTGGGCCAAATCCTGCCTGAGTGAGCGCTGTCACTCCAGGCAGGATTAAAGCGTGGTGGTGCTCAGTGCCATCATGTGTAAAAACACCCTTAGTTTCCCACTGCTCAGGCAGAATAAAAAACTGCATGCATCTAACAGCCACAGAACTACAGTTGTGTATAGTTACCAGCTTAACATTCAGAAAGCTTGGGCAAAATCTCACAAAGCTGAAAACTGTATGAAATTACACTTAGTTCTACTTCTGTGAAGTACACTGTGGTTTCAAAATAACCTTTTTGAACCCATTGCAAATTAATTCCGTATTAAGAAAAAGCAACTGCTTCTTTTAATAGTATAAATATAAAGTGCTGCAAATACTGTAAACTAGATTTTTCATTGTTCCTGGAATGAGCAAACATTGGGTTTTTTAAAAGAGTTTTGCATAGATTTTTGGAGCAGACATGCAATATATAAAGTCTATTAAAGAAGAATAAAAAGCCCTGAGCTCTGTAAGCTGAGAACACTAGGGAAACTAGTTCGTAGAAGCAAAAGCTGGAACTAAGGAATTGTGCCTCCAGGTAAGGGAAGAGTCTAGAGGGGGATCTCTAGGACAGGATGTTGGAGTATAAATGGAGAACAGATCCCTTACATATGTATGCATACGGCATGACACAAATACATTTTGTCTGCATGAATCATGACAAGAGGCAGAATTGCAACCCTGGTATTCTTTCTATAGAACCCTATCTCGTGGCAAATTAAAATAAAATAAAATCCAAACAAGCGACATTATGGAATAACACTGAAACCACCAAGAACTGAGGTTCAATACATGGCACAGTTTTTAGAACAATTCTTCCTGATGCCAGAAGCAAAGACTTAGTAAATTGCAAGCAGCTATTTCATGGAGTAAGTGAATTTAAAGAAACTAGGGATTCTGAGGCAAACAGCTAGGACTAAAGAGAAAAGGGAAATTAATTTATTCCTCTGGCATGGGGATAAGAGCCATAAAAACACAGTGAGAATAAAATGGATATTTTGTTCAGAAAACTGACTTTATCTCAAGAAAATTGGAGAGGATGGGGGGGAGGAAAGGGGGAACTTTCTGCAAGACTGGAATCCAACCACTGTGTATTGGGGTTTTAATGTCTGGCAGTTACATTTTAAAACTCCCTGTGTATAAAAAGCATTTAAGAAAATGCTATGGAAAATCTAATGAAAAGTAAACATAACTAACATGACTTGAGGTGATGGGTTCATTTGCATACAGTTTTAAAGCTCTCAAGGAAAAGAGCAAAGAAACTGCATCTTAATAAAGAATTCATGTTATAATTGAGTAGCATTTGAATAATGTGGTCTTGTATACTCTAGTGTTATTGGTGTACCATTTCTGTTATTCATTTTTGCCTCAACCTTTATGAGGTTTTATTTCTCTAATCTACAAAGCTTGATTATAGATTCAGCAAAGAAAATGGCAAGGTGGCAGGGCAGACTATAAAACATTTCTGCCTTAGACAGTTGCTGGCCTACACGTAGTGAAACACAACTGAATGATCCAATTTATTTAACAGATACACTGTAACATTTTATACCATTTTCATTGTTCAGGTCACAGAATTAGATGAAAGAATAAATTTTGCAGAGTCACTGTGAATATGAACAAACAATAAAAATGCCAAAATGATGAATGTCATTTCTGCAATTCGTTTTACATACTTACATTTGCAGAACACAACAGAAAAGAGCAAAAGAAATGCCCACAGGAGTATCCTAAAGGAGAACTAAGCAGGATGATTCAAGCTTTAAAATATCTAGGTTCCTGAATACACTCTGAATGGTTGTAATGATTCCCTTACAAGTTGTCTTCCCCCACTTTTAAAGCCTGGCCATTTTTGTAGCTAAACGTATTCATTTTGGGGTGACACTCTCTTCTTTAATATTAAAGTGTTTCAATCTTCAGGTGTTTTAGTAGCACTGGCAACAGACGTGTTAGCCCTGGTAAGTGCTTTCTTTCTAGTGGTTAATGAAGACTGAAGTGGGAGGGAGAGCTCTCAATTTACTAGCCCAAACTTTCCTGGGGGGAGCCAGGAGGGAGCAATGCTTACTCTCATGCCAGAACAAGAAAGTCTCCTCTTTGCTTCAATCAGACCAAGGGGAACTACATACTCCTTTACTTTCTTTTACCATAACTCCTAGTACGTTATAGTTAGCCTGGGTTTCTATGGGTATTTTCAGATGTTACGAGATCATGCTCAACCACAGTCAATTTCCTGTGGTGGGGAATGCCCTCGTAACATCTGTTGGGGAACCGGAAGTTCCCCCCCAGATGTTAACCACGCTCAATCCCCACCGGGAATCTCATTCGCCACACTATCGGCTGGTCTGGCAGGGCTGGCGCCGATTGTGTGGTGAATGAGATTCCCGGTGGGGATGAAGGGGCCCATCACGTCTGGACAGTGATCACGGCCCGGAATCCCTGCCGGGATTCCAGGCCGTGGTAATTTTGGGTGGGTGCTGTGGCCGCATTGGCCATGGTGCCTGCCCGTCTCCCCAGAAGGCGGGCGTTGGGGGAGCGTGGGGGGCGGGGGCATGCAGCCACACGTTGCGCCGCACGGCCCCGCCCCCTCCCCGATTCCCTGCCAGGATCCCCCGGCACGTCTGTTGACCATGCCGGAGTGATCCCGGCGGGGAATCTAAGGGTTGTTTCTGTGACGGGGCGAATGCTTCCCCGTCACATCTGAAATCACCCTATGAGGAGGAGTACCCCACAAAAGGGTGGCTACCATGACCCCATGGAATTCACAGTACCTGTATCATGTCAGAATATGGTTTGAATGCCACTTTCAGCTCTATGCCCCTTTCTCTGCTTGCCCTGTGGCAAGGTGATAGGACAGTGGCAGTGGGGCTTAGGCTGGGTGATGGTGGTGGGCCTGGGGCCTTGGCACATATGCAGGCCTGGATTCATGTGCAGGCCAGTCAGGCATGGGTACATGCACTTGCACAGCTTGTGCATGTGCCAAGCCCCTCACATGTGCTAAGACCTCAAGCACTGTTGATGTTCATCCCCGAGTCTCACTGCCACCACAACCTCCACAAAATAAGCAGGTTTCTGGGGTAAATTTAAAAGTAATGTTGTGCCTTTAGGAACCCATCCAGGTCCTGGGCAGGTACCTAGGGGAACAAAATTAGCTATCTGTTTCAGTTCTATGGAGAAGAACATGTAATCACTCTGTGTTGGCATATGTAAGTATGAATTCCCCCTTCATAACTTTTGATCCCTCAGGTTAACATCAGCCAAATCTGATAGTGGGTCAAAAGGCCCAAATGTACCCCTCTGGTCTTCTCTTTTCCTGGTGAAACCCCAAAGGCTTTGGGTTGTCTAGAGGTGCCTGAATAAACTGGATTAAGTGAGGTTTCAGGGGACAGTGCCATCTGAGAAAGGGCAGGAGAAAAGGCTCTCCTCCCACACTTTCTTACATGGTCCTGCTTCCTCTGGAATGTTGTTTTTAATCTTAAGAAACACATGTCTTCTTTTGGGAGATTTGTACTGAAACTGAATATTTGCTACTCCCTTTTATTTTATATTACTTTAAAAAAGTAGCAGGTAAAGATAAGAGTTGAACAAATGGGCACTGTGCAAGAATATTCCCTACCCTGAACTTTAGACACAGCCACAAGAAGGATGGAGCATGAATCTTAATTTTGATGATTTTTGTTTTGGTAAAGGACAGCTGTCAAATAGGTTTCCTGTACTTAATTTCTGTAAGGTTTTCAGCTTTTGTATTAATAAAAGAAAAAGGGCTAATAAAGGTTCAATAGCAATCCTATTATGTTGGCCATAACTAACTCAAAATCTCCAATATTTATTTAATTTTTTTTCTTTAGAACAAGGGTTAAAAATAGTAAAATTATCTAAGTATAAGTTTTAAAATATATGTAAGTTTGCAACCTGGCTAAAATGCACAGCTAGGAAGGATGTCTTCTAAACTTCACTATACTTCTAACTCCTAAACTTCTTTGGCACAGAAAGTGAGGAGAATATAGTCATAATCTGAACACAGCAGTGAATTTGTTTAATTAATTTGTATTCTGTAAAAATGACTATGGGTGTCTTCAGACGTTACGAGATCATGCTCAACCACAGTGAACCACGCTCAACCCCCCCCTGGGGCCAAAGGGCCCTGAACGTCTGAACGGCGTGCGCCAGATGTTCATCATGCTCAATACCCACATGGGGTCATGTTCAACCACGCTTCCCGGGTTAGCCGGGGGAAGGTCCCGGGAAGCGTGGGCAAACGAACCCCCACCGGGAACCAAGGAAAAGTAACGTCTGGATGCCAATCCCCGAGCAGAATGGAACAAAACGAGCCCCAGCCGGGGACGAGGCATGCAGCGTCACTGCCGGGCAACCAGCAACAACACAAGCACCAGAGGAAGATTTAAAGTGAAGTCAGCAGAAAGCAAGTGTGGCGGGATGGAGCGAGGAGGGAGGCGGAAGAGACCGGAGGCACAGATAGTGACAGTGGCGGGCCAGGAGGCGGAGGAGGTGCAGGCAGGCCCAGCGATGCAGGTGGAGGGGGCACAGGCACAGGAAGGGGGCACACGGGAGCACCCGACCGGGGAGGTGGCCCGGGCACAACACCCACAGCTGCAGCCGGGTCGTGGTGCCCCGGGGACAGCGGCCAGAACGGGCCCGCAGGAGGCACCCAGGAAAAGGGTAAGGGCAACCAAGGGGAGAGGAAGAGGGGGCACGGGTGAACCCCCCTCGGGGGGGCGGGGGGACCCCGGGCGACCTGCAGGGGCGCAGGGGTGCCCCGAGAGGGGCCCCCACCTGCACCCACTCAACCACTCTGCCCCTCCCCGCCCCCCCAGGCACGGAAAATGGCCTGGGCATACGAGCCCCAGGACGAGCCCGGCCCCACGCGCCCGGAGGCACACCCGCAGGATGAGGTGGAGGAGGAGCAGGAGCAGGTGGAGCTGGAGCTGGACCAGGAGGAGGAACAGCAGGGGCCGAGCCAGAAGAAGGCCTACCACAGAGGGGGCCAGTGGGGCCTACAGGAGACCCGGGACTTCATCCGGATCTGAGGGACCCTCGATTACCAGCTGGAGCTCGCCATCAACCAGAGGAACGAACACGTCTACCGGGACATTGTGCGTGACATGGAGGCGGCAGGGCACGAGCGGACAGTCACCCAGTGTCGCTCCAAGGCCAAGGAACTCAAGAGGGGGTACAAGGCCATCAAGGACAACAACAG
>QEPC01009674.1:4630241-4640284 GCA_003113815.1 Sphenodon punctatus
TGTGTGTGTGCCCGGGCGTGTGGTCGTGCTGTGTATCCCGCTGCGGGTCCGCTGTGTGTGTCGGCTGTCAGCCTGTTCTCCCTCTTCCCCCCTCCCTTCCCATTTCCCTTGTGTGGGTGTTCCCTTGTGTGCCTTGTGGCTTCGTTTGCCCTCAGGCGGCCATGTCTGTGTCCCGCCCCTGCCCGTTGCCTTGTGGGTGTTTTGCACCCGGCACGGCCCGCGATGGTTCGGCCCGGTTCCGGGCCGTGGTCCCGTTCCCGGCACATCTGTTTGGGTCGCTTTTCCACCCCCGCACGTGGTTGCACTGTTCACCCCCCTGGGGGTTCACTGCGGTGAACCGCCTGCCCGTAATGTCTGAAATCACCCTATATAAAGCTGTGTGTTCCTTTAAAAAGGATATTCTCTGTACAGTGTAAAAATCAAAGTATAACTGGAGATGAAGTATTGGCTATTGCCAATTGACCTCTACTACAGGAAAAGGTGGCAAGATTGGGTGATTTCAGACGTTACGGGTGCCTGATTCACCACAGTGGATTCCCAGCGGTGGCGAACCGGCTAACCACCCCCTGTGGGCAAGAGAGGCCCCAAACAGATGTGACGGGAGCGGGACCATGGCAGGGAATCGGACTGGCAGATCACAGCCCAGGGCAGCGCAACAGACTTTACACCGATCCCGGGCCGTGGTCAATGCACCCGGAAGGCGCCGTAGTGGCTTGTCCACACTGCTGCTGTGTGCCCTTTAAATCTCCCTCCCCGGCCTGTGTTGTTGCTCTTTGCCTGGAAGCAACGCTGCATGCTTTGTCCCTGCCTGGGAATCATGTTGCTTGATTCCGGCCAGTGGTTGCCGTCCAGTCATTACTTTTTTTTGTTTCCCATTGGGAATCGCTTTGACCATGCTTTCGGAGATGGTCCGGGCTGGAGCTCCAGAAGCGTGGTTATTTTTGACCCCTAGTGGGGATTGACTGTGGGGAACATCTGGCACCCCCGAAACAGACGTTCAGGGCGCTTTGGCCCCGCCGCGGGATTGACCGTGGTTCACTGTGGGAGACTGTGATCTCATAACGTCTGAAAATACCCATTCTTACTGGATGCAGGAAATATAAATTCAAAACTAGGATTCACTTCATTCAAGCAGTGAAGTATGCAAGGAAGGTAAATAAGAGAGGTAAAAGTAAAGCAGAAAAATCTAGAATGGTGTTAAACCCCCATCTTTGCAGCTGTACTATTCAATTCCTCACCATTTTAGTTCTACCCATTTGTCCATTTTAGGTTTGCTGATTTGGGGGAAGACCTGTGGGCAGACCTCATGAGAGGACAGGGGAGAATGGGGACAGTCAGGTGCATAGCTATAATAGGTGCAGCAGGAACAGCCACGCTTGAGCCCACAGGCATGTATAATGCATATGGACAGAGGGGCCCCATTCCATCTTCTGCACCAGGGCTAGAGCTGAAACAATTACCCACATAAATGGGAACACCCATCGAATTTCTGGTACCTGAATCAACTACAAAATATTAGCTACCAATTGGTACCTGATTTCCACCTGGTTTGAGTACCCGATATCCTGGAATGTCGACTTCCAGTTTTGATTTTTCAGTTTTCTGTCCTGATTTACCAAACAGTAATCAGAAAAAAAAAAAAAAATTGGGACCAGAAATTACCAATTTTTGGGGTAGTCGGGCACCCAATTGGTAATCGAGTAGCCCATCGGCCAAGGCGAGAGCCAGTGCCGGCAATAAATAAGTAAGAGTAGCCCATTGAGTACCTGACGTGGTACTCAAAAATGCGGTCTTACCTGTAGATAGCAAATGAGCTACCCCATTTTAGTTTTGACCAGGCTATGCCCCCGGATACAATTGTACTGAGCTCTAGAGCTTAGATTGGGAGCAAGGACAAAAACCAGAGGCTAGCATTTGTGTGGATAAACTACTAGCCTCTACAGAAGCTGGTATGGGTAACCACAAGGCAATAGTAACAGGAGGTAGTGGACCCCAAGCTACCAGGATGTACCTGGGCTCTAAATTTCTTTAAGCAGTCTGGCTGACTGTAATAAGAATATGTATTCAGATTCATTTATGAATTTGATAAAGGTAGTCTGATTAAAGGAACAGTTCTCTCAAACCAAACCAAACTGAAAATAGGATCTTTTTTATTCAAAGTATTTGTTTTCTGTTTGTATGTGCAACTAACATCCCTCTCACTGCAGCACTGTTTTCAACCTAAAGACAGAAACAGGCAATTTGGTAGATAATGGATCTGTATTTGTTTCCATCTCTTTCTCTGGACCAATCAATGCAGCGGAGGAAAGTCACTTTTGCTTAATAGCTCTGTAACAGGGTGCTGTGGTCGCTAGACAGCCACTGAATACCATCCTCTGTTTGCCTGGATTAGCCCTTAACAGTGGTGCGACTCCCATTCAAGTCCAATGGAACTTGTGCTAGTGCTGAGGGCTAGTGCTAGTACAAAAGAGCCAAAGGTTTGTGCTGCCCATCTTTTCCCTTGTGCTGTAGAGTAGGTTTTAGTAAGAAGTGTCTGAGAAGTGAGCCAGGTTTCCAAATGTTAGTGGGTATAAATATGGACTGTAAAAACTGCTGTAATAGACTCAGGTCAGTTAGGGCAGGATGACAAGCTGTTTCTCTGGTTCAAGCTGGATTTCCCAGGTTTCCGTACTTTGTAACCATCCTGAGGCAAACTTCAGTGAAAATCCCCTGTGTCAGAACTGAAGGGTGGTCTGCTGCAGTGTATTTTATGGACTGGGAGAGCGAGCTGGAAGGGGAGCCCTTCTTATGGCTGTTTGTGGAATTTTGCTTAGTTTTTAGTAGATTGCTTTTAACTGTGACTCTGTCTCATCTGTACAGCCAGAACGAGATGTCAGTGAGCCCAGAATTCATTTGTCCTTAACTGACTCAGCTGTGTTTATGAGGTCAAAACTAATGTATTACTTAGTGAATCATGTAGAGAAAGTAAGGTTGTCGACTGTTGGTCCCAAATATAGGCAATGGAGGCAAAATAGTACAGTGATATCTTTTATTGAACCAACTACTGTTGGAGTAGTGAATCATATACAGCGACAGTGGATATACAGTAGCAATATAAAGCTAATTACAACAACAGTACTGCTACAAAAAGTAAACAAGTATTCCCAATTTAATGGAAGAAACAGGTAGTAATAGTAGACATAATCTACACAAGTGTTAATAATAGTAGACAATATACACAAAGACCCGAAAATAGCCCAATGTTTCGCCAAGCAGTCTGGCTTCTTCAGAGGTTTTCTTTTCTTATTGGTGCAATGTGGATATTAGTCTAAAAATACAACAATATTGCATGTCATATCAAAAATAATATTAGTGCCAAAAGATTTTTACAACACATCCAAAAATATGTATATTTTACCACCTAGTGCACAATTATATAGACGCCAGAAGGTACATAAATATATTTCAACTTCACATGAGTGTTAATACTTCATAAGAAATTTTTACATTCTAAAGGATGTCTAATAGAATTACAGAAGATTCGTTGTTAAGTGTGTACTAATTAATCAATTTTCACAAGTAAACACATTTCATCTTATATACACAGGTCCAAAAGGACCTAATAAGTCACCAGGGTTAAATAGACAGTCATGCAAACATATGTAATAGTCATATTACATGGGGGACAAGTCCAACTAAGTGATTATCTGGTTAAATACACTCACTAGAGCTTCCTCCTTTTATGTTGATTAAGGCCTAAAAAGGAAATTACACTTGACCCCAAGACCTAATAAAGAAAGCTGATCTCTACTTTAAGAAAAGAGCTCAGGTAACTTTATTGTGGGAAAGTTAGGTAGAGTTATAATTGCCTATGACTATTACATATGTTTGCATGACTGTCTATTTAACCCTGGTGACTTATGAGATCCATTTGGACCTGTGTATATAAGATGAAATGTGTTTACTTGTGAAAATGGATTGATTAGTACACACTTAACAACGAATCTTCTGTAATTCTCTTAGGCATCCTCTAGAATGTAAAATTTTCTTATGAAGTATTAACACTTATGTGAAGTTGAAATATATTTATGTACCTTCTGGCATCTATATAATTTTGCACTAGGTGGTAATATATATATATATATGGATGTGATGTAAAAATCATTTGGCACTAATATTATTTTGATATGACATACAATATTGTTGTATTTTTAGACTAATACCAACATTGCACCAATAAGAAAAGAAAACCTCTTAAGAAGCCAGACTGCTTGGTGAAATTTTGGGCTATTTTCTGGTCTTTGTGTATATTGTCTATTATTATTAACACTTGTGTAGTATTATGTCTACTATTACTACCTGTTTCTACCATTAAACTGGGAACACTTGTTTACTTTTGTAGCAGTACTGTTGTTGCAATTGGGAGTAGTGAATCATGAAAGAAATCCAGACAAGCAATACGCTGCATGCTGATATTTCCAAGACCTATGTTTCAGAATAGGGGTTGGTGTAAATTTCTATTAATAACTGATGAGCATAAAAATAAATGGTTAACAAGAGATGCAACTGGGGAAAAAAACAACACTTTTCTTTTTTGAACCCATAAACAGAGTAATTCCAGTTTTAAATGTTCAGAATAGGTTACATTCCACACCATTTGTCGACCAAGAAATGATCACCCAAATAGAATTGGGGGTGCAGGGAAATGTTTATGAGCACTTTGGAGCAGGAGTGGGAAACCTCCACACTGTGACACTGGCCACTTTTAGACGAGCGGCGGTCCGTTTCGCGTCGTCGTCGTGCATATTTTGAAACTTCCGCCTGGTCTAATTAGATGAGACGGAAGTGGCTTAATATGCGCATATTACGGCGGAGGTATTTAATATGAGGTATTTCGATTATGAGGTATTTAATTCGTGCACTTAAAAAATGCGCCTCCGCCGTAATATGCGCATATTAAGCCACTTCCGTCTCGTCTAACTAGACCAGGCGGAAGTTTCAAAATATGTGCGCCGCCGACGCGAAACGGACCGCCGCTCGTCTAAAAGCAGCCTATGTATAGCCTGTAGTAATTTTATTTGCCCCCTTTACAGTCCCTAGAATCTAGCCCATGGATCCAGCCCCTACCCTGTTTATGACGCCAAAACTAGTGTACTACTTAGTGAATCATGTAGAGAAAGTGAGGTTGCCGACTGTTGGTCCCAAATGTAGGCAATGGAAACAAAGAAGTACAGTGATATCTTTTATCTTCACTTTTATATGAGTGGATATGAGAACATGTATTCAGGACAGGGGATGTATACACGGCATAGATTGTAGGGGTGTGCACTTCCTTTTTGTTATTTCAATAACGGAAACCAATTTTTTGTTTTTTGTTTTCATTATTACAATAATGAAATCAAAAACGATAATAGAGAAATCAATAACAACATTTCATTTTTTGTTAGCGGTGAGTACGTCCCATTAGCAACCATGACCCAGCTCCTCGCCAACCAATTCAGCTTCTACTGATTTCCATACTGGCCTGTGGGAGGTAAAATGTTTTCCATCCTTGACCTGGAGTTTTAATTGTTTCTACTGAAGCCTGATATTGTAATGTATTTAGCGAGCTAGTAAAAAAGGCTGTGGAATTTTATTAAAAAAAAAAAAACTTTACCAGCTGATTAACTTTCACTTAAAAGTTATTAAAGAGTATACTTAAACATTGTAAACCAGTATTGCTTTGTTTATGCAAGTGTTACTTTACTGAGCAAACTGTCTGGCATTTTTTCTTTGAAACTGAAAGTTTTTTCATCTTTTACATCTTAGTCAGCGGTAAGATTCCCCCATATTACATACCCCAGAGGTTTTAACCAACAACCCTAAGTAGATGACTTCAGGATGAACATACCCTATTCATGTCAGCCAAGTTTCTAGAACAAGGGACTGCAGAGAGGCATTCTTGGTGGCTGCCCCACAGTTATGGAACTCCCCCACCCCCACCCTTGGTGGTTCCTCTAAGCCCGACCCTGCTCATCTTTCAGAGTCAATATAAGACTTTTGTGTTTGGCCAGGCATTTTGCAGCCGGGGGAGGGTTGGGGATATTGTGGGTTAGGGGATTTTATCAATTTTTATTTACTTCTATGGGGGTGTTTTAATATTTGAGTTTATCTGGTGGTTTTTTTTTGTATTTATGTATGCATTTTAACCTGCCCTGAGCCACAAGGGAATGGGCAGGATAGAAATATAAATAAATACATTAAAATTAAATTAATATTAAATTGAATTAACTAATGCCCATTTTATTTATTTATTTATTTATTTATTTCACTTTATTTATAGCCCACTCCCTCCTGCTCACAATGGTAGCTCAGGGTGGCTCACCACATATTTAAATACATTTAAAATAATTATCAAACTTAAAACTTATTAAAACTAGAAACTCATTAAAAGAGAGGAACTGAACCCACATACCCCCCCTGAACCCAACCCCCCATTCCATCTCCCTCCCCAAAGGCCAGGTGGAACAGCCAGATCTTACATTGTCTTCGGAACGAAGGGAGGTCCGGGGCTAGGCAGGCCTCCATCAGGAGGGAGTTCCACAGCCCAGGAGCAGCCACCGAGAATGCCCTCCCCATCATTGCCACCTGGGAAACCCGGGGGACTTCGAGTTAGGTGTCCCAGAAGCCGACCGCAGGGGCCGCACCACGGTCTAGGACATGAGGTGGTCCCGCAGGTACATGGGGCCTAGGCCGTTTAGGGTTTTATAGGTCAACACCAACACCTTGAATCAGGCCTGGAAGACAATAGGCAGCCAGTGCAGAGAGTGGAGCACTGGTGTAATGTGCTCATGAGGACCCATCCCCATAAGGAGGCGGCGTCCTGCATTCTGCACCAGCTGCAGCCTCTGGACCATTACCAAGGGTAGCCCCACATAGACTGTGTTGCAGTAGTCCGGTCTAGAGGTGATTTAGGCATGGATGATGGTGGCCAGGTCAGAGTCTGAAACATACGGACATAGCCGTTGCACCAAATGTAGCTGGTGAAAGGTGCTCCTCGCCACAGCTGCCACCTGGGAATCCAGGTGGAGCTGCAAATCAAGAAGCACCTCTAGACTACTGACGTGAGTGGCTAACGGAGGGCAGATGCCATCAATGACAGATGTCACCACTCCCCGAGCTCTACCCACCAACATCACCTCTGTCTTGTCGGGATTCAGCTACAGACAGCTCGCCCTCATCCAATCCCCCACAGCCGTGAGACACTGGGTAAACATGGAGACTGCTGGGTCTGGGTCTGCTGAAAAAGAGAGGTAAAGCCTATGCCACAACAAAAAGACAGTGGTCAAAGCTATGCTATAAGACAAATTCAGCTCCATGGTACTGTGAATAGCATACAGACTCCAGAAACATAAACCATGAGGGACACTGGGATAGTGGGAGAAAATGGTGAAAACAGACATGATGAGGGCTCACTATGGCCTGAGACTCCCTGGTGCATCTGTTTTCAGGCTGCCAGATGTGGGCCTACTGTTGCCCTGGCCTGGGTAGGTGGCTGGCCCAGATGTGGTCCCCTGGATGATTCTGGGCCCACAATCTAGGCAAAGGGCTATGGGCCCACAAGTCTGTCAGCAGCTACATCCCCCATCCGGGATTGGGGGCCGCTGGCAGCCTGTGATTGGTCGCTATGGCTGCCCATCATGGTGGGGGGGGGGAGCTGGAGGCACACCATGGGTGGGGCCACCCAACCACATCTGTTTGTTCCCCCTGATGGGATGGGGGGGCAGGCTGCCTGGCTGGCCAGGTGCATGTTGGTTCTGTGCCCTGAACTGACCCAATCAGGGGCACATACACCCCTTCCCTGGGCTGTGTAACCAGTGTGATGAGTACACATCTGCTTTTTCCCATTGCTGAAGGACTCCTTTCCAAAGATCTTATTGGGATATAAATTTAAGATTATTTTACCTATTAGCTAACCTAACTGAGGAGCTGCCTAACTGAGTCAGACCAATGGTCCATATTAACCCAGTATTGTCATAACCTGAAACATCATCAGGGGTTTCAAATTTGGCTCTTCCAAGATCTCTAGAAGAAGCCAGCACAGGCATGCTACCAGAGATCCTGAACTGGAGATGTCAGGGATTGAACCTGGGACCTGATACATGCAAAGCACGTGCGCCTACCACTTGAGCCACAGCCCCACCCCATGAGTTTATTATATGCAAGTGGCAAACTGGGTTCACGCAGCAGTGCGTAGATGGTCATGTGTGCATAATTATCCTGTGCTGCCCTAACTAATTGTAACTTTGGTTATTTTATTGTTTTATTTATGATTTATGTTTTGAATCGATTGTTCACAGTTTTTTCTTGTACTTATTTTGTGTATTATTTTGACCAATGGTTATGACAAATAAATAAATTAATTGATTGATTGACTCCTTTCCATTACCACCAAGCATCTGCACATTAAAAGTTAGTGAATGCTGCTGAAATATCACCGAGTTTATTGTAAGGTAGTCGTCATAGTCTTTAAAATTAATTAATATGTGAAAAAAGCTTCAGACAAGAGCTGTTACCACCTCAAAGCCGGGGTTTGATTGCAATAGTACTGGGATGAATGTTGCAACTTTTCCTGAGAAATCATCAAAAGACAGAAGCATGGTGCACACCTCAGCCAAGAGTTAATGTTCATTTAAGAAAGGGGTAATTTTTGTTGAGAATGCAGGAAGCTCAGTGAACTCTAAGAAAAACTCTTGCTTGTGATTTCTGAGGTTTGGCCTGTTCAACACTCACATAAATCAGAACTCAATTTAATGAACAAATCTCTCAAGGAAGGAAGTCTCGCTCTTTGACCATTTTTGCACAACCACGCCCACATGCTGGGTGGTACAGGTGGGTGTGCAGGGGTGTGTGTGTCCATGCAAATGCCACAGAGGTGGGTGGGTGGGGGATGGGTGTGCATCCATGAAAACAGCATGGGTGGTGGGCAGGGGTGCATGCGTGCTCCCATGCAACCTCCACCTCCACCCATCATCCACCCACGGAAGCATCCAACAAACCGGAGGAGGCGCCATGGGTGGAGGTGGGTGTGTGCCCATGGAAAAGGCCACCCACCCACCTCCACCCACAGCGTCAATGGAAAAAGCAGTCTTTCAGGTGTGAGTAAAACAACTCTGCAAACTCACTTAAGGTATCATGTTTACATACTCATCCCTTGGCAATGAAGCTGCACAGATGTAATTCCTATTGAGGATTAAACTTGGCCTAAGAGATTTTCCTTTTTGGGGATGCTGTTGTTAAGAAATACAGAACAAACAAAAAAATGATCCTAGGCTGACTCTCAGAATCCAAATTGAGTTTACCATATGGGGAGTTAAATAAAAAATGGTTTCCTTGAGCACATCTGATCTGGAAATAAGTGGAAGAAAACTATTATTATTTGTATTGAACAGCCCTTATCTAGTTCACCCCCACAACAACACTGTGAGGTAAGTTATTCTTCTTTTTTTATTTTTTTTATTTTATTTATTTACGGCTTAAGCCAAAAAACAAAAATGGAAATAAAAAGCAATACACAATAAGACGATTTTAAGCATCATATACTATGGGCAGGGAACAATCCCTACCTTATCCCTTTAAACTCCACAAAGCATATACACACTTAAATAATCCACTCCTTATTTACAAACGTTATATATACATAGAAATTGGGTATAATAGATGGAGAACTGAGGCTGAGAGAAAGGATGTTTACAAATGTGACAGTGGCCCACTTAGGCTCACTGTGGCCTGTGGGCCACCGGCCCTATTGTTAGAACCCCGCCAGATGTTTGCCCAGGATTAATCCCTGATAGGGTGGCGGCTAACCCGGGCTGTGATCCCAGAGACCTCTAGGGTAACAGCCCAGGCTACCATCTTCCCAATCAGGCCAGAGCAGGCTATAACATTTATTATAGGCTGCTGTGGCTCGACCTGGATTGGGTCCACCATGACTGGCTGCCATGGCTGTCCATAATGGTGGGGGCATGGTACACGTTAGGGGCAGTGCTGGCCGCACATTTGTGCAGCTCTCCACCCCCCCCCCC
>QEPC01009674.1:4645667-4657169 GCA_003113815.1 Sphenodon punctatus
CCTGGAATCCCAGGGAGTGAAGCGATTGAAGCAGGAGTGAGTGGTCAACAGTGTCGAAGGCAGCAGAGAGATCAAGGAGGACAAGAATAGAGTAGAGGCAGTTGGATTTAGCCACAAGAAGATCGTTGGTGATCTTAGCCAGAGCAGTTTCAGTGGAGTGAAGGGGCGGAAGCCAGATTGGAGGGGGTCAAGGGAGGAGTTGGCGGAGAGGAGGTCGAGGCAACGGGAGTAGACAACCCGTTCAAGGAGTTTGGAAGCGAAAGGGAGGCGCGAGACAGAACAGTAATTAGAGGGTTTAGAGGGATCGAGAGTGGACTTTTTGAGGATGGGGGAGACAGTGGCGTGTTTAAAGGCAGAGTGGAAGGAGCCAGTAGAGAGGGAGAGGGAGAGGTTGATGATATGCAGGAGGGGAGGGGCAACAGTGGAAGCAATGGAGGTCAGGAGGCGGGAAGGAATGGGGTCTAGGGGGCACGTGGAGGGGTTGGAGGAGCTGAGCAGGGAGGAGATTTCCTCAAGGGAGGTGGGAGGGAGGGAGGGAATATAATACATAATATTATTATGTATAATAATACATCTGACTTTAATACATAAAAGCAGGCATCCTCAAGTGTATGAGAATTTTCAGGTCATCCAGAACTATATTTACTATGATTTAGTCATTAAAAATGGATATATTTCCTAGTCTAGGACTAGGAGAAATATTCTCTTGGGGAAGGAAACTCTATTGACTTCTAGAAGGAGACAAAGTAGTCCAGACAATATCTTTCATTGGACCAACTTCCTGTGCAATCTTTCTGGCTACACCAGGTCCTTACTCAGGCTGGAACTAACGACTGAATGAAACAGGACAGGTATGTATACATGAAAACACTACTAGGGATGGTGCTGGAATTACAACTATACTATTACTATTCACATCAGCAGAGTTGTGCTAGATTTTTATTTTTTATTTTTTTTAATTGTACATCTCTAATAGAAAACTTGAAAGTTAAGGTCTCTGGTTTATCTGCCCTTCCTGCTTCCTGGATGAAATGTTACATCCTGTTAAAGTGTCTCCCATTATCAGTTGAATTCAGGTCATGCAAACACACGTTTCACTTTACAGATATGTTTTGTCTTTTGAAATCTTTGCAAAAACTTCCCACCTGCTGAGTTTAATTTATTTGATGATTTTAAAAGGAAACAAAGCATCCCAGTATTTTCTGCATCCAAGTACCGCATCACACCACTTTAAATAATAAAAAAAATAATAATAATTTCTGCGGCAGTTTCCAAACTCTGCCCCTGGCTATAAATTGTTGGCAACAGATGAGCCAAATAAAAACTTCAATTACTTTTTTTTCTACCATGCTCAAATTTAGAGTCAAACAGCACAAAGACAGTGATCCTTTAAAAATTCTCATGTAAATATCAACATTCCTATTTATGGGATACATTTTTAAATAAGTTGCAAATCAACTACACCACCCATTCGGTGGAACTGGCAAGGACTTTGGCGTATTATTATTTATTAACTATGTATATTATGGTAACACCTTGAGGCTCTAGCCAACAAGACCAGTTGTGCTAGACAGTGTACAAAATCAATGGAAGAGATGGTTCTTGCTCTAAAGAACATACAATTTAACTAGGCGTCCTTTCCTGTGATCATACTGCATCCCCTCTTAGCAGGGCTGGGCTTAGAATTTTTAGGGCCCAGGACAAAAACAAAATGTAGGGCCCTCATGGCCCTATGCCCTTTAACATCAGTATAATTGCAAATGAAACCACAGAGTTGAGAACTGATGTAAAGCGGCGGTATAGGAGTTACGTTTTGTGCCGCTTTACATCAGTTCTCAACTCTGTAGTTTCGTTTGCAATTATACTGAATTCAAAAAATGAAAATATTAATTTCTGTTGTATTAAGAACTGTTTCTAGCTTTAATAAAGATTCTTAGCAGCAGGGCTGGACTTATAAATGTTGCACCCCTAGGCCCTTCTCAGTCTGCTGCCCCCAAGCCACGCCTCGCCCCCACGCTGTGTGTTCATGGGTGGGGGAAGCCCCGTGTGAACGATGTGGCATGTATGCCCGAGGTGACTGGGTGTGTGTGAGCGTGCCCACCTAACATACATCCCCCCTTATCCTCCACTCATTCCCATGCATGGAGCAACCGGGGGGAACGGCGGTTTCTCAGTGGGTGTGGATGAGTGGGGGGTGAGTGGGGATGTGTGTGCGGACATGTGCACATCCCGCCCACGCCCCGGCGTGCCCACAGACCCCCCCCACCCGGGGAAGCTGTGCAAAAAGGACCTGTGAGGAGCCACTTGAAGAAGAACAGAAGGTTGCTACCATGTAAACAAGGTTCTTCGAGATGGCTCCTAAACCAACATCCACCCTTCCAGCTCCGCATGGATTTTTTTCCCCCTTATATTCCTAGAAAGAGTTGGAAGGAATTGTCATTCGGGGGGTGGGGAGTACCTTTTTTACTAGAGGAGCTTGAGACCATCACGTGGTCTATTATTTTAATATTGTNTACACCCCTTCCCTGGGCTGTGTAACCAGTGTGATGAGTACACATCTGCTTTTTCCCATTGCTGAAGGACTCCTTTCCAAAGATCTTATTGGGATATAAATTTAAGATTATTTTACCTATTAGCTAACCTAACTGAGGAGCTGCCTAACTGAGTCAGACCAATGGTCCATATTAACCCAGTATTGTCATAACCTGAAACATCATCAGGGGTTTCAAATTTGGCTCTTCCAAGATCTCTAGAAGAAGCCAGCACAGGCATGCTACCAGAGATCCTGAACTGGAGATGTCAGGGATTGAACCTGGGACCTGATACATGCAAAGCACGTGCGCCTACCACTTGAGCCACAGCCCCACCCCATGAGTTTATTATATGCAAGTGGCAAACTGGGTTCACGCAGCAGTGCGTAGATGGTCATGTGTGCATAATTATCCTGTGCTGCCCTAACTAATTGTAACTTTGGTTATTTTATTGTTTTATTTATGATTTATGTTTTGAATCGATTGTTCACAGTTTTTTCTTGTACTTATTTTGTGTATTATTTTGACCAATGGTTATGACAAATAAATAAATTAATTGATTGATTGACTCCTTTCCATTACCACCAAGCATCTGCACATTAAAAGTTAGTGAATGCTGCTGAAATATCACCGAGTTTATTGTAAGGTAGTCGTCATAGTCTTTAAAATTAATTAATATGTGAAAAAAGCTTCAGACAAGAGCTGTTACCACCTCAAAGCCGGGGTTTGATTGCAATAGTACTGGGATGAATGTTGCAACTTTTCCTGAAAAATCATCAAAAGACAGAAGCATGGTGCACACCTCAGCCAAGAGTTAATGTTCATTTAAGAAAGGGGTAATTTTTGTTGAGAATGCAGGAAGCTCAGTGAACTCTAAGAAAAACTCTTGCTTGTGATTTCTGAGGTTTGGCCTGTTCAACACTCACATAAATCAGAACTCAATTTAATGAACAAATCTCTCAAGGAAGTAAGTCTCGCTCTTTGACCATTTTTGCACAACCACGCCCACATGCTGGGTGGTACAGGTGGGTGTGCAGGGGTGTGTGTGTCCATGCAAATGCCACAGAGGTGGGTGGGTGGGGGATGGGTGTGCATCCATGAAAACAGCATGGGTGGTGGGCAGGGGTGCATGCGTGCTCCCATGCAACCTCCACCTCCACCCATCATCCACCCACGGAAGCATCCAACAAACCGGAGGAGGCGCCATGGGTGGAGGTGGGTGTGTGCCCATGGAAAAGGCCACCCACCCACCTCCACCCACAGCGTCAATGGAAAAANAGCTGTGCAAAAAGGACCTGTGAGGAGCCACTTGAAGAAGAACAGAAGGTTGCTACCATGTAAACAAGGTTCTTCGAGATGGCTCCTAAACCAACACCCACCCTTCCAGCTCCGCATGGATTTTTTTCCCCCTTATATTCCTAGAAAGAGTTGGAAGGAATTGTCATTCGGGGGGTGGGGAGTACCTTTTTTACTAGAGGAGCTTGAGACCATCACGTGGTCTATTATTTTAATATTGTAGGCATGCCATGCACAACCCAGTTGTGAGAATGTCTGGAGCCATCTCGAAGAACTTTCTTTACAAGGCAACAACCTTCTGATCACTCACATGGGAAGAAGTTGCAAACAGCTTTATCTCCCAGTCCCATCAGTATCCCAGTGTCCTGCTGCTGCTGTGGAGCTACTAGCAGGGAAATGGCAAAGGCAGGTGAGGGACAAGCAGCAGGCTTCGGCTGCAGGAAGAAGCCTCCAGCCATGCAGGGAGAAAAGGGAAAAAAAACTGAGCGGGGTGGCGCCAGGGCCAGGATTGCTGCTCCCCAGAAAATGCCGCCCAAAGCCTGGGCCTAGGGGGCCTGCCCCTAAGTAAATGCTTGGCAGCATTTTTTTTTACACTGAACAGCTTACAGTACCAAAGAAGATACAAAAATAGTCAGCTGCTTCAATCCTCAAAGCACTTACTCCAGAGCAGTCCCACTAACTTCAAAGGGACTACTATGGAGTGAGTGGTTTGAGGTTTCCAGTCCGTGTGAAAAACAACATGCTCCAAGAGAGACACTATACCTGCTACTCTTTAGCTGGGAACCAGCTACACAGTTGGGGACTGGAACCCAGAAACAACATTTTGGGCACAATTCTGGCTCCACTGAAGTCAATGGTTTGGATATCAATGGAGTCAAGATTGCACCCTCTGCAGGAATTTGTAATTTTCATCCTTTTCATTCAGTCCCGTCACAATGTCCTGGGGGTGTGTCTATTGAGAGAGGGTGTCTGGATCCAGTCCAGCTGTGGCTTATTTGTCTGCCTCTCCCAGGCTGGCCAACTGATTATCATCAGTTGACCGAGATCTGTATAACAGTGGAGCCAGGAACTCAACTGGAGGAGACAGTCAGAGGTGAGCAGTTAGGGGTTTTTCATGTTTAGCCTGATCAGAAGCAGGCTGGCTCAGTCTGGAATGGATGAAGATGGTGAAGGGATGCTATACTTCTCACCGTAATGTTTCCAAACTTCATGGTTATCCTCAAGCGAGGAAGCCCTCATGCCTGACTGCACACACAGACACTTCCTACCTGCCTACTATCGTCCAAGACAGAGTCCATCTGCCTGTCTGTCCCTTTGACAGAGAATTTGCCTGCCTGTCTCCTGTGCAACAGAAAAAGGAAGGGAAGTCTATCTCTGTGCAAGAGGGAATAGCAATCTCTCTCCCCATTTTCCATTGGGAAATTCTGACAAGATCCTGCAGAATGTGCCAATTTCAACAAAACCATGTTTCCCTGATGGCAAATCGTTCCAGTGGAAAAATTCAGGCCATCGCTACTTGTGAGCTACCGAGAAGTCCCATTGTACATATTTTACTGAGTTTCTATGCTAAATTGGCTGTTCCACCTGGATGGTGATTCTGGGAGTAATTTTTGCCATTAGCTTATGAAATAACTCAAAAAAACCAAAACCATTGTATATCTCAGAATTCCCACTGGGGTTGGTGACAGCTGAGAAATTGAAATGAATAGAAAACAACCAATGCAAATGAAAGCAATTTGCATGAATTTTGCTCAATATGAAGGAAGCTAATGGACATGCCATTTTATTTTTAAAGCCACTTGCCTTGTAAACTGTAAATTTCTCCAATGCTGTTTTGTCGGGTGATGTGATGCCAGTATGCACTACGAGGAAGTGAGATTGACTTGGATAATGTCATTGGTTCAGTCAAACTGGTCTGGAGCTGAAAGACAATGTAAACAGTATCAAATTGTCTGCCAATCCATCTGACACATGCATTTCATGCCATCAGTAGAATGGATATTTGAATAAATTGTCTCATTTTGTGTATTATGATTTACTTGAGTACATCCTTGTTAGTGGTGGGCTGTAAGTGCTCAGAAAAATAATAATATCCACCCTCTTTTTCCAAATATTGCATGCAAGTAGGACGTGGCTTTTTTCTGCTGTTGTTGGTGATGTCATGCTTTTGTTGTGTCCCATCTCTGAATTATTCCCAAGGCAGAATGCCACTTTATTGATTACTACTGTGGTGTTGTTGGTATTAACAGCAGTATCTCTTTTGGAAGTAGTATTTCAGGGAAGGATAATGTGCCATAGTTGATTTGCAAAGATCAAAGACTACTAATGTGCAGTGGACATTGCACATTTATGATTTTTTTTTTCCAATTTACTCCAAGTATCCTAGTCAAATGTTATTCATTTATTGTAACTAATCCCTGCCTCATCTGAAATATTACAAATATTTCCCCATGGAGCTATGGACCTGTGAAAATTGTTCAATATGAACTAGATTTTCTCTTGTAATTTTATTCCCAAGAAATATAGTGAACTTATTGGAAGTGTCTTTCAATAAAATAATTCCCATTTGATGATTCCAGTCTAGAACATAAACATTCAGAGTTAGTCAGTTTTTAAACTTCCACCTGGGCAGAATAACATTGAAACCATTACAAATGCAGATGACATTATGGTCAGAAATTTGCTACCGATTCACAATTTGAAGGTAATACATTGAATTTTCTTTTGCTGTTCTACATCCTGTGAAATCAAATTCTAGTTAATAGAATCAGTATTAAATTTGCCCCAGTGTCTCTAACTAAGGGTGAAAACAAATGAAAGATTAGCCCACTGGAGTCAGGGGTTGCTCTGTGGAGTCCACGTGCACTTGCCACCTGTAGGTTCCATGTGATGAACAAGACAGGTGGGCAGACACTGCGTTCTGCTCAGCCCCACCCCCCCAACATTCCTTCTCTCCTGGCACACAGCTGTGGGTATTTTCAGATGTTACAAGATCACAGTGAACCACGGTGAATACCCACCTGTGGTCACTGTGGCTCGAACGTCTGTTTGGCGGCCGCCAGATGTTCGCCATGGTCAATACCCGCATGGGGTCAATTTGAACCACGCTTCCTGGGCTAGCCGGGGGAATGTCCTGGGAAGCGTGGTCAAAAAGATCCCCAGCGGGGACCAAAAAAAAGTAACGTCTGGCCGGTTGCCACGGCATCTGGCCTGATGTGGTGGCCGCAGTGGCCCCGCTGCCCGCCCATCTCCCTAAAGGGCGGGCGGCGGGGTGCATGGAGGGGGCGGGGCCGTGCGGCCGCACTTTGCGCCACGCGGCCCCGCCCCCTCCCAGATTCCCCGCCGGGATCCCCCCGGCACGTCTGATATGGTGTGATGGGGTGACCCCGGCGGGGAATGAAAGGGTTGTTTTCAGTACGGGGCCAAGCGGCCCCGTAATGTCTGAAAATACCCTGTGACAGCCCCATGGTACAGGAAGCCGCCCCCGCTGTTGTTTTAATCAGTTTTCTTGTGTATTCATGCTTTGGGGAGTGCTCCAAAAAGTGAAAGTAAACAGGCACAGCACCTGTGAGAGCAAGAGTGGAGGGACTGCTTGCTCTCTGGACCACTCTAGACACTCTGCCTGGGACTCGATGCTCCTGGTGGACCTGTATGTGTGTGGAGGCTGCGCACACCCTAACAATGGGAGGAGGCCACGTGGGTGTACATTCACCCACCCACATGGTGGGCTCCACATCCTCCAGGACTATGCCAAGAGGGGGGCAAGGGGTGCGGGTGAACATCTTCTGGTCACCTAATAGAAGGGAGGTGGTCACCCATCTAATGTGGGCTATTGTAGGCTCCTGTCTTATCTGTTAATAGCTTAAAAGCAAATCTCAAAAGACATATATTTATTCTTAAATAGATTTGATTAAAGGATGATATGAGTTGCAGAGCAGATAGAAAGTATATAAGTTCATTGCAACCTACACAAAGAGAGTAACTCTAAAAGCAGAAAGGTAAGAACCACTGATGGATGTATACAGACCAAACTCTAAAACGCTGGAACATCACAAGCCCCATTGAAGTGAAGACAGTGTGTTTTCTGGATCAGACAAACAAGCACAGTGCAAAGAGCAATAAAAGTTCCTGATTTCCATAGGAAGTCTAGTTTAAAAGGAATCCAATTTCTAGTATTAGACATCAGGTAAGGAGATGCATTATCCATATTCAGATTAATATAATGTGAAGCTCAATTAGATATCTTGTGAGATATTTATTTATTTATTTATTAGGCTCAGGGCTGTTTACAATAATAAAAAACAAGAATAAAAAATCCATTAAAATCAATAAAAAATCTCCTTAATACCCCCACCCAACTGACTCCTAAGATGGACAAAGGTGAGGGGAACACAGGGAGAGATAGACACACACACACACATTCCCATATTACAGATAAGGAACTGAGGCTGAGAGGTTCTGACTTGCCCAAGGCCACCCAGGGGGTCCATGGCTAGGTCAGGATTTGAACCTTGGCTTTCCAGGACCAAGTCCAACACCTTATTCACTACACCACACTGGCTCTTGAGTGCCTGATGGACTAGCCATGGCAGTCTATGATGATTAGCTTCATGGGCTATAGATTGGAAATACTGTGACCAATTGAGGATCCATGTTTATATATAGAATGTACACCTCAAATGAAAAACTAGGAATATGTAGGTTTACAACTGGCAGTGGGGGAAGGTTGGGCCACTCTATGTAACATGGAGGTGGGGACGTGCAGACTCTCTGCCCCCTCCATGGTTTGTTCAGTGGCTGGACTGAGTCCCGGCTGAAGCGACGGCTCCCGCCATCACTCGGAGCGGTCCATGGTGGCGGTGTGAGCCATCACATCAGGAAGCACCCGTTGACAGTTGTACAGCTACATATTGCTAGTATTTCATTGGTATCCATCTGGTGAAGGGATATGGCCAGAGGGAATATGAAGGCTCTGAGGTCTTTATTGGAAAACTCTCTTGGGATATCGGTTGGGCCATTAGATGACCAAGGAGTGCCTGAGTGCCCAGGGGAGATTAAGGACATTGCAGAGAAGCTGAATGAATTCTTTGCTACAGTCTTCACCGCTGAGGATGTTGGGGAGATACTCACGCTGGACCAAGTCTTTGTAGGTGAAGAATAGGAGGAGCTGTAACAAATAAGTGTGACTCTGGAGGAGATTCTAGAGCAAATAGACAAACTAAATAGGAACAAATCACCAAATAGTAATTTGTAACCCATTTGTTACAATAGGTCATTTGTAACCTATTGCTAAAATCTGCCACTTTACCAGAGGATTGGAGGATAGCAAATTTAACACCAATATTTAAAAAGGGCTCCAGAGGTGAGCCTGGAAACTACAGATCGGTAAGCCTGATGTCGGTGCTGGGTAAATTGGTGGAAATGGTTGTTAAGAACAGAATTACTGAGCGTACTGATAAACATGGCATAATGGCGAAGAGTCAACATGGATTTAGGAAAGGGAAGTCATGCCTCCCTAATCTATCTGATTGTTTTGAGGGTGTAAATAAGCATGTGGATAAAGGTGAGCTGGCCAATATAGTGTATCTGGACTTCCAGAAGACATTTGATAACGTCCCTCATGAGAGACTCTTGAGGAAATTAAGGAGTCATGGGCTGAGGCAGACTGTGAAGAAATACAGGAGAATCTTAAGAGACTGGGTGACGAGACATCTAAATGGCAGATGAAATTTAATGTGGACAAGTGTAAAGTGATGTACATAGGGAAAAATAACTCAAATTATATGCATACAATGCTGGGTTTTAATTTAGGAGTTACCACTCAGGTAAAGGATCTTGGAGTCATTGTAGACAATACATTGAAATGCTGAGCTCAATGTTTGGTGGCGGTCATAAAAGCAAACAGAATGTTAGGAATCATTTGGAAAGGGATAGAGAAAAAAACTGAAAATATCATAATGCCTCTATATAAATCTATGGTAGGATTGCACCTGGAATATTGTGTACAGTTCTAGTCACCCGTTCTCAAAGAAGACATAGTAGAACCAGGAAAGGTACAGAGAAGGGCAACAAAAGTAATCAAGGGTATGGATAGGGGTGTGCAAACACCGGGGGTTCGGTGTTTGGTCCGTTCGGTGTTTTGCCCCTGCAAAACCGTTCAGTTTCTGGCCGTTTGGGGGGGCGGTTTTCCCTCCCCTCTCCAGGCCGCGCAGGTGGAAGGGGCGCTGGGGCTCACCTCCCTCCCACCCTGCCCAGTCTGGGAATTTTTTTTTAAGCTCCCCACCTCAGGGATCGACCTACCTGCTGGTGCCGGGGTTCTGGCCCTGAGTCTGGCGGTGGCAGCAGCGGCGGTGGCAGCAGCAGCGGTGGTAGTGGCGGGGGCAGCAGTGGCGGGTCCGGCAGCGACAGAGCTCTGGAGTACTTCAGGTCACTACTAGGCCTTCTGGATCAAACCGGAAGGCCTAGTAGCAGCCTGAAGCACTCCGGAGTGCCGCCAGACCCAGGGCCGGAGCCCCGGCACCACCAAGTAGGTCAGGCTCTGGGTCTGGCAGTGGCAGCGGCAGTGGCGGAGGGTCTGGTGGCGCTCCAGAGCACTTTAGGCCGCTACTAGGCCTTCTGGTTTGACCCGGAAGGCCTAGTAGCGGCCTGAAGCACTCCTGAGTGCCACCGCCACTGCCGGACCCGGAGCCCCAGCACCACCAGGTAGGTCAATCCCTGGGGTGGGGGTTACATTTTTTTTTTTCCTCAGGCTCGGTGGGGGGGAGGTGAGCCCCGGCACCCCTTCCACCCGCGCAGCCTGGAGGGGGAAGGGAAAACTGGGTTCCCCCTGTCCCCCGCCTGAAAGGGTTTCGAACCTGAACTTTGTTCAGCCGATTCGGGTGGGGGGCAGTTTGGATTCGGGGTGTTCACGAACGGTTTGAGCACCCCAAGTTCAGGCCGAATCCCGAACTCCCAAACTGCGTTCGCACATCCCAGGTATGGAATGGCTCCCATATGAAGAGAAGCTTGATAGGTTGGAATTCATTAGCCTGGAGATGACTGAGAGGGGATATGATAGAAGTTTTTAAAATCATGAATGGTGTGGAACATGTAAATAGGGAGTGGCTATTTACCCTCTCTAACAGTGGCCCTTTTCACACAGACACTCTAACACTGATAAAATGGGTGTTACATTTTATTATACATGTTTCAGGGCTGCAGGTGTCTCTGTGGGTGCCCTGAAACATGTATAATAAAATGTAACACCCATTTTATCAGTGTTAGAGTGTCTGTGTGAAAAGGACAAGTACTAGAACAAGGGAACACTCCATGAAACTAACTGGCAGCATATTTAAAACAAATAAGAGAAAGTATTTTCACTCAGCGCACAATTAACTTGTTGAATTTGTTCCCAGAGGAAGAGGTCACAGCTGGTAGTGTAGCTAGTTTTAAAAGGGGATTGAATAAGTTCTTGGATGATAGATCCATGAATGGCTATTAGCCAAGTAGTAGGGGCAGGAAAACCGGTAAATCCGGTATCCGATAATGCCGGTACTGGGCGTACCGGCATTATCGGATTCGACCCGGTAAATCCAGTCCGGGTACCGGATTTTTTTACATTGCAGCCATTTAAAAATGGCTGCAATGTAAAAACTTAAAGCCCCACCAAAAAAGTTAAAAAAAACAAACCCTCCCC
>QEPC01009674.1:4670575-4681765 GCA_003113815.1 Sphenodon punctatus
CTTTTCTAGTTCATATATGTCTTTTTTGAGATGGGGTGACCAGAACTGCACATAATATGCCAGGTGCGGTCACACCATTGATTTGTATAGAGGCATTATGACATCCTCAAAGCCAGTGTAGGGCAGAAAGGAGGGGCTGAATGTGGTCAACGAGATGGGCAAGGTGAGTGACTCTGGCAGCAGAGCGTTGAAAGGAGATAAGGGGAGTGAGATCAGTACAGGGGAGACCAGCAGGGAGGAAGTTGCAGTAGTCAAGGTGAGAGATGACGAGATCATGGACTAGGTTTTTTGTGGTGGCAACATTAAGGTAGGGCCGGATTTTAGCAATATTTATACAGAGTGAAGTGACAGGATTTAGAAACAGCAACAGCCTGGATCTGAGGTGTAAATGAGAGGGAGGAGTCAAAGATGAATCCCAGGCTTCCTGCCTGAAGGACCAGCTGGATGGTGACTCTCTCAATGGAGATTGAGAAGGAAGTAGGAGGGGAATGTTTTTTGGTGGGAAAGATGAAGAGTTAGGTCTTGGCCATATTAAGCTTGAGTTGGATCTGGACGCTCCTCTTCTTTGATACGAGACTGGATGGAGGGGAAGAGCGCAGGAGTGGAGAGACAGAATTGCGTGTCATCAACATGCAGGTGATACTGGAAGCCAGGAGATTCAATAAGTTTCCCAAGAGAAAGGATGTAAAGGGACAACAGAAGAGGGCCCAGAACAGAGCCTTGGGGAACTCCCGCAGAGAGGGGAAGTTTCCAAAACCATCTAAATATTTCTAGGGTGCTATAGTAAGGCAAGGGAGGGGAACCTCTGGCCATGGGCTACATCTAGCTCACGGGTGTTTTTTGTTTGGTCCCTTTCCAGTTCTTGGATCTGGCCTGGGGATCCAGTCACTACACTCAAGCACTGAAAAAGAGAGCTTAGGGAATGGGGGAAGGGATGAAGGGGGTGGGTCTATGGCATAGATCCAGGATCTGAACTCTCCCCTTCTTTCTGCCATCCTGAACACACTTTAAAAACACCCCCACTCGCAATTCCTATCTGGCTGGTAGAGCTGTACTCATTTTTAAAATGGTTCATAGGATGGAAAAGGTTCCCCACCTTGCGATAAGGATTCCTTTTCTGCGCAATTTGATTTGCAAAGATGGACCTTCATTTTATAAACTTCAATTAGGACATAGCAACATTTCCTGAATATTGCAACTTTTAGAAGCTCAGGCTCTTTTTACACGGGCAGCGCCCACTCGTGAACACCAAGAAATCTGAGTGTTTGTGAGTGGGTGAGTCCCGTGTGAAGGACCCAGCGTGGGTGTGTGTGTGCAGAGAATGGGAGTTGCATACTCACTCACCCTCTACTCATCAACATGCATGAAGCAACCCGTGAAAACGGAGGTTGCTCTGTGCGTGTTGATGAGTGGGGGGTGGGGGTGCATGGGGATGTGTGTGCACCTGTATGCATGCCCCGCTCACCCACCATGCACGCACTGTGCATGCCCATGGACTCCCCCCACCCACTGGAACTGTGTAAAAATGAACTAAGTCTTAAAATTGAATATAATGGTATTCGAAAGGAACACATATATGCTCTTTTATTCTTATGTAATGCTTCTTAGATCTTGCTTGCTAACTTATATGTCCTACAAATTATGAAAATACTCTTGAAATGTATTAATGGGATTTACATTAATGTATATTAGCCACAGATTCATTTATTTAAAGATCCGAAGGGAGCTCGTATGATGTAGTCTGGCCTCCAATATAGCACAAGCTATTTGAGATTCCTCTAATTACTGCTGTATCAAACCCTCTCTGTATTGGGTGAAAACATCTTCTAAAAGGACATTTAGTCTTGTGTTGAAGACTGCAAGAAATGAACAATCCACCAACTCACCAGGCAGCCTGTTCCAGTGCATAGTTACTTCTACTATTAAAATATTATGTCTTATTTCTAATTGGATTTTTTCCATCTTTAACTTGCAGCCACTGGTTCTTGTTATTTAGTTAGTTAGCTAGCTGGATTTTTATCCCTTCCATTCTCAAAGGCACAAGGCACCGAATATTAAAAACATATATATAATACAGAGATAAAACCATGGGTATTTTCAGATGTTACGTGATCACAGTGAGCCACGGTGAATATCCACCTGTGGTCACTGTGTCTCGAACGTCTGTTTGGCGGCCGCCAGATGTTCGTCACGGTCAATCTGCACAAGGGGTCAATTTGAACCACCGCCCGCCCGTCTCCTCGGAGGGCGGGCGGCGGGGTGTGTGGAGGGGGTGGGGCCGTACGGCTGCACGCTGCACCATGCAGCCCCGCCCCCTCCCCTCCCGGATTCCCCACCAGGATCCCCCCGGCATGTCTGATATGGTGTGATGCGGTGACCCCGGCAGGGAACGAATGGGTTGATTTCGGTACAGGGCCAAAGGGGCCCCGTAACATCTGAAATCACCCCATATAAAGAAAGTACATATAAAATACTCTGCAAATCCTAACCCATCTTTGTTAAATGCCTGTCCAAATAGATAGGTCCTACATTGCCTCCAGAAGATGTTCAGGGTAGGGCTTTGCCGAACCTGCAAGGGAAGGAAGGTCCAAAGTTGTGGAGAAGCTATTGAGAATGCCTCTCTTTGTGCACTTATTGTTTGGATGCATTGCCCTAATGGAACTTGCAAGAGGACACTAAAGGCTGACCCACAGAGGCCATGAGAAGGGAAACGGTCCTTCACATATGTTAGGTCCAGGCTTCTTAGGGGTTCATAGGTCAAACCGTTCACAAAAAAGAGCTACTATGACTATCAAAGACTTTTACTAAATATGTCAAACATTCATACAAAATATGTAATGAAAAACATTCCGGTTAATCCAGACAATAAGTAAAAAAGATAAATTAAAATGCATACAACCTAGAGGTGTGCGCCAGGGACCAATGTTGCTATTCATTTTGTTTTTTTTGTTTTGTTATTTGAATCTTTCATTTTCATAAATATAAAAATTTCGTTTTCATTTTGGCTTTTGTTTTTGATTTCCATTGGTTTCAATGGCAAACACAGTTTCAGCTGTAACCTTTTAATTTTTCATTATATTTTGATGAACCTTGGAGAGATTATTCCGAGAATGGAAGTCATTATGTGTACCAAATTTTGGAAGAATTCGATAAAGAAATCCAATTTTATAAGCAGTTGAATTATGTTATTTTTCAAAAATCTGCATATACATTCCTGGCTGTAACTTCTTTGTCTCCTGGCTGTAACTTGCCATATGTATACCCCTCCCAATGGTTACTATATATGCCAGCTTTCAGGAGGATTGGATAAAGGGTCCTGGTGGTATAAGCAATTAACTTATAAATGTATGTCTGACTCTAACATCTTTGTAGTCCAAGTAGTGTACATGAAATTTGGCAGAGTTGTATATAACACATTCAGGATCATCTCTACCAAATATCAGAAAGATGTGATAAAAGGTCACAATTTTATAAACCTGCACAGCATATGGAGAGAATGAGCCTATGCCAGGTATTCTCTTACGTTTCACTGTGGTATAAGATCTGTTTGTGATGCTAATTGGCCAGCAGAAATGTCAACCAAATATCCTCATTCTGTGCTGTGACCACCCCAACTTCTCTTCCTCACTTGTTACTGGGAAGTTGGAATAATCTGTTTAGGAAAGAGCCAATAGATTATCTTATGTCCTCTGTCACAGTGCTGCAGGATGTGATTGTAATGATAACTTGCCAGCCTGGATGTGTAAACTATGGCCAGTTTTAGACGAGACACATTACCAATCGGTAATGGTTTTGAGGCGGGCATAGGGGGCGGCCCTGAGGCAGGCATAGAAGGGACATAACTGGGACTTTGGGGATAGCATCCCAGTAATCAGCAGACATAGGCCACTTTTAGATGAGACACATTTGCACATGATTGTTAAAAATGTGCTTGTTTTAATGCTTGTTTAAACACCTAAACCGTTTTAAATGTGTATTTGCCGTGAACGTGTAAAAGCCCAAACCATTTTGACTGTGTTTTTTAAATAATGCGCATTTTTAAAAACTGGTTTTGCTTTTGGCATCCCCCCGATCATCAAAGTTGCTCAAAACCGGTTTTTAAAAATACGCATTATTTAAAAACCACATTCAAAACATTTTGGGCGTTTACACATTCACGGCAAATACACATTTAAAACGGTTTAGGTGTTTAAACGAGCATTAAAACAAGCACATTTTTTAACAATCATGCGCAAATGTGTCTCCTCTAAAAGCGGCCTATGTCTGCTGATTACTGGGATGCTATCCCCAAAGTCCCAGTTATGTCCCTTCTATGCCTGCCTCAGGGCCGCCCCCTATGCCCGCCTCAAAACCATTACCGATTGGTTCTATAAAGCTGGAAGCATGAAGTAACTGGCTAGTGAATGTGTCTGTCAGTCTGTTGGGTTACTCCCCATCCTCCCTCCCCCTGCCTTGCCAGGTGCCTGCCTCTGACTGGCACTGCATGTGCTGCTATTTATCTGAATAATGGTCTTCAAGGGGATACGTTCAATTGCTTATGAAATTGGGGACCTTTATCAAATTGTCCTGTAGTTTTGCAGAGATGACAGAAAAGGTGTGGGATACATTCCTGCCAAATGTCTTGTAAACAGGTTGGGATATAAAAACATTACTCTTGGAAATGCATTTTCAAGTTAATGTCTTATAACATCAGCACCCTTTATTCAAACTTTCTGAAACTTGGCATGATTGGTAATCTTGGGTAGGGACATAACCTTACCAGGTATAATGCAGATTGGATGGAAGATAAAGAAGTTCTAGCCATGTATGTGTGCAGCTTTTCTTAGAATGACAACTTTCAATTACTTATAAAATCGATTACATTTACTCAATCTTTTCGAAATTTGGTACACAAAGTCCCCTACACTGGGGGTACAAATTTCCAAAGTTCCATCAATATTAAATGAAAAACAAAAATGTACTAGCCAGAATTTTTTCAGTGTTTTCCCATTATTTCAAAACTATAACATTGTTTTGTTTTTGTTTTCATTATTATTATTCTTCATTTTCATTATTACAATAACAGAAAAGAAAACATAAATTTTCATTTTCATTATCATAATAATGAAAATGAATTGCACACCTGTGATACAACCCAACGTGTTTCAGGCATCAGCCCTTAGCTTTTCATGCTCCAGAACAGGGGAGGGGAGGAATGTTTTGGTGAATTGCATCAAGGGTACATCAATATATCTGAGCTCACAAAAATGAAATAAATACATTTTGTGAGCTCGGATATAGGCCAGTTT
This sequence comes from Sphenodon punctatus, assembly GCA_003113815.1. Lineage (NCBI taxonomy): Eukaryota > Metazoa > Chordata > Lepidosauria > Sphenodontia > Sphenodontidae > Sphenodon > Sphenodon punctatus. Next base: position 4,675,864 of record QEPC01009674.1, read on the forward strand.
ACATGGATGCTCTCCCCCGCCCCCTCCCAACCTCCGCTGGGTGTGCAGGAGGATGTTCCACCAGTGGGAAGTCCGTGGAAATGGTGAGACAGTGGGTGGGGGGGATGGGTGTGCTACCAGTGTTCACCTGTATGAACACAATGGGTGGTTGGTGGAGGTGCATGCATGCTTCCGACACACACCCATCAACCACCCATCTCACCCACGGAGCCATCTGACAAAACGGATGGGGCTCCATGGGTGAAGTTGGATGCAGGTGGGTGGGTGTCTGTGGGAAAGGACACAAACCCACACCCACCCACCTCCACCCACCATGGCAGAAGACCCATCCCCCCACCCACCTCTACCCGTGTAAAAAGGGCCAGAGATATATTTGAATTGATAGAAAATATAGTAATGTGTATCAGAGATTCATAGATCATTTTCTTGATTTACCCAAGAGCATTAGTCAATATATATAATTATATTAGGATTCATAGATTTATCCCTTCTCTGACCAGAAACCAAGTACAGTTGTTACATCTAGGGAGGATTATTACACGTGTTTCTCTTTTATTTCATAGTCCTTTTTTATTATAGAAGGAGAAGACTTGGCCCAGATCAGTAATCCTAGTGGGANCCGGCCTTTGGAGCGGGGCTGGTGGGAGAAGGAGAGACCTCCGTAGCAGAGGGTGGCAGGGGTGAAAAAGGCCGTGGGGGAGGTCCAGGTTTCAGTAAGGGCAAGAAGGTGAAGGGAGCGAGAGAAGAAAAGATCATGAATATAGGGAGCTTTATTAGTGGAGGAGTGACAGTTCCAGAGGGAACAGGAGAATGGGAGTTGATCAGGAGGGAGCCAGGGAATGGGGATAAGATTAGGGGAAGGGGGGGCAATGGGATTGGTGGGAGATGGGCCCTGGGGCAGAGGGCACAACGTGGTGGTGGGGGGAGGAGAAGGAGGCGTGGGGATGGTGGAGAGAGATGACAGGCTTAGTGGGAGGCAGGAGGAGAGGGGAAAGAAGTAGGGGGAGAAGCAGGTGAGAGGGAAAGCGGAGAGGGGAGAAGAGGGGAGAGAGGGGGTGAGAGATAAGGACAGGCATCTTGGTGGGTCGGTTACAGAGTGGGGAGCTGGGATGGATCTTGTAGTTGTGCTGGTAGCCGCCTCCACCACCTCCAAACGGCCCATCAATGGCTCTTCGCCCTTTGGCAGTGCCCTTCGGCCGCTGTGCTCTGCCATGCATTATCACTTCTGTCATGTCTGGATTCAGTTTTAACTGGCTTGCTCACATCCAGTTCCAAATGGAAGCAGGCATCAGTATGCTTTGGCTGGTCTGGTCCCAGTCTCTACTTGTAGCTATTAGTGGGATTTCTCTGTGTGGATGGCAGGTCCTGCAGTGGTGCAGGGGCTGGACTAGATGCCCCCTGTGCTTCCTCAGGTTCCCTGTGTACTAGAAGGACCTGCGCTGTTGCAATGGTGGGAGCTGACACTTGTGTGCAACCACATCACAACGGCCACAGACAATTTTTCGTTTGCACTGTTTGACCAGGCCATCAACAGAATAGCTGTTAAGATCAGTAAGTATATCCCATAGAGAGTTCTGGAATCGAGTCGGCTCCATTAATCTCCAGGGGTGGACCAAACTAACTGGTCCACTATCCTGATAGACATAAAGGAAGGTAGGGATCCAGTCCTACTGAAGGGAATGATCCGACCATGACAGTTTCTTTATGGCACCCTGATAATTGTAACCCTATTTCCCAGGCCGATGCATTAAGTCTAATGTGTGTCCTGCCTCATGCATCGGGCCAGTTATGCCCTCTTCTACTAGATTAAACAGGCCCTCCCTGCCACCCCACTGCAATCTAGTTACCTCTTTGCCTTCTTTTTGAAAAAAAAGAAACGGATATATTTCCTTAAGCTACTCAGTGTAAAGCTGGTTTCCCAGGCTTTGAAATATTTGGTAGCTCCCTCTCCAATTTTTCAATGTCTTTTTTAAAGATGCTCACACAAGAACTGAACAAAGTACACTCAGGCAGCAATCTCACACACTATAGAAAAATAATACACATTCCATGCAAAAGTTAACATTGGAACAATTGTACGACCGAGTAATATGGCACTCAAATGTTCTATACATAGAGAAACACATACTCATAATTAAAATAGATTAGTGATATCTAAGAATTAAACACTAAACAGTAGGATGCAACAACTTTTGCATTTGGAAAGTTCAGAATGCAAGTACTGTAGAGCTCACTGTCTAGCTGTCTGCCCATAATGGAAGCTAGAGTAAATTACTGCAGGCTTAGGTTGCTGGTACTTTGTTAACACAATGTGCATATGTATAGTATATAAAACATTCATATTAAATGGATCTGATGGAAACATGTTTATTTATATTGTTTTAATTTACACAATGCTATGAATAAATGCAGCAGCTGAATACATCTCACCTGGCAGCAAAATTTGCATACTGGATGCATCATAAATTCCCTTCTTTCAAATCATGCTCTTTATATTCATTAAAATCAGACCTAGCATAATATTGACCTACATTTCTGTTCTGATTTAATTTCGGTCTCAGTTAATGAAGCAGCTCTTACTGCTTCTCTGTCTAGTAATTTGCTGGTCCAGGGATGGTTGGTGCTGTTTAGGTTTCACTTGTCAAACCACAGCTCATGTAACTTGGAACAGTTTTTTAAAAATCCATTGTTATCACTTAATAAAACAATCCTTCCAGCACTGCCTCCATGCTGTTCAGTTTCAGTCTCACAAGACAAAGGAAATGAAATTGCATCTGTTACCATGGAAATCTGCACTTCATGCAGGTTTTTCCTTCATGCATTATGTAATATCCATAGGTGAGATCTCAGCATATATGGAAAATGTTTCAGAAATTATACCCTAGAAGATGCACTATAGATTTTATGATCAAAATGTAAGATTTCTGTTTCCCAACCTACAGTAAGAACAATTTCTACTATTGGGCTATACAATGAAAAGGCTAAATAAAAGGGAAAATTCAGTTTTAAAAAAATACACAAGAGCTCATAGTATTTTGTCAATAGGATGCTGAACTACAAAGCCTCAGACCCAATTACTACATCTCCATGAGAATCTAGTCTTTTAGTCACTGAAATAGATTTTGACAAGATGATTACCTCATGGGACTAACAACTTTTATCAGAGGCTGGTCAAGAGGTAACAGAGGGGATATGAAAAACATAAGCTACATTATATGAAAACACTGCATTCAACCCTGTTTGCCCTTATCAACTATTCTTCTCTTAACCAGCCTGACAACCCACATCATCTCTCCCCTGTCAATAAAAGAGAGGGAAGCAACTTGGTTTGAATGATATCTTTTTATTGGACCAACTGCTGTTGGTGGAAATAATCAAGCTTTTGGGCCACACAGGGCCCTTCCTCAAGCATGTAGCATAGCCAGTCAAAAATATATAAACTGAACAAATAAAGGGCAGTATATAAAGAGGCAGGGAAGTGTGGGGTTAGATAAGACAAGGCGACTAGTGGGGAACGGGGTGTTATTTGATAGGGAGAAGAGTGCCAGACATAAAAAAGCAAAGGCATAAAAACAGGGCTGTTAAGGATATGTAGAAGACAGGCATAGGTGTGGGATAAAAGGGGAAACAGCTGAGGTGAAGTGAAATCGCATAAGAACGGAACTGGGAATGTAAAACAGGGTCTGAGAGTGGCAGAGAGGGGGAGACAGAGTTAGGGATAATAAAATAGAATGTGAAGGAACTAACTATATGACGAGGCAGGAAAAAGTGGGGTTAGATAAGAGAAGGTGGCTGGTAGGAGGTTAATAGTGCAAGAAATTAAAATCAGACCTATAAAGACAGAGCTTCATGGAAAGAGCTATAAAGACAGAACTATAAATAGCTCTCTTCAGAGCCATAAAGACAGAGCTTCATGGGAATGAAGACACATACACATAAAACTGGAGATGGTTTTCTGATGTAGTTCCAAAGACAGAATGCAAAACCTGTTAAACACATGAATATAACTGATAACTCTACATATATTTTGACACCAAAGTAGATATTAGCTAACACCGCTTTTAGACGAGGTGCTGAAAAGCGCCTCCTGAGCTGCACGTTAAGAGAGAAGCCGTGCCGTGCTGCCGGAAGTGACGTGCTCCCCGTTGCCGGAAACTGCGGTGGCTGGAGACGCAGCTCTTTGCAGAGACGCATTCTAGAGACCTGAAAATTGAGGTCTCTAAAATGCACCTCTGCAAAGCGCTGCAACTCCAGTTGCCGCTGTTTCCGGCAACAGGGAGCACGTCACTTTCGGCAGCAAGGCATGACTTCTCTCTTAACACGTGGCTCAGGAGGTGCTCTTCAGTGCCTCATCTAAAAATGGCCTGAGTTACATTAAGCAATATCCGTGGCATGTTTAAAATGGTTTTCAATAAAATGAATTTTTTCTTAATTTAAATGAATTTAGTGTGCAAAAAGGTGCTGTGTTAACAGCCATGAAACCCAACGGGACAGATTTGCAAGTCCCCTATTATCTTCTGGTGAAGTAGTGGATGTTAGAAATAGAGTTGATATAACAGCTGGTGTTTCAAGTAAAAGATTCTTTTCATACCTTGTAAGTTGTTAGAGACTTCACCAGCACTACAAAAGCTGATAAAACTTTCTAAGATTAGCACAAAAACAGTATTAGAAAAAAGTTATTTTATTCTAGCAGGACTTCCAATTCAAACATTCAATGAAACTGATGAGATCTGAGGTTACGATACTAATCAGTAAAAATGAAAGAGCCCATGGATTTTGATGAGGGAGGGAACCATACGTTACTGGTGGCATTCTTAAGTTTGAGAAGATGAGAAAGGAGCAGAAGCAGAAATCATGTCTGTGATCTTGAGATTCTCCCAGGAATTAGCTCCCCTAGGGGGTCAGGGATCGCTGTAGGAAAGCTTAAGTTTCCTCATCAAAAAATCACAATAGGCAGTTATTATAACTAAATACTAGAATTTATTGCCCTGCCAAACTGGCTTACATACTACTATAAAAGCACTACAGAAAGACACGCAAAGTTATTGATTACAAATATATATATAATCTTTAAGAATATATCTCACCACACAGATATACGCAGGTCCCAAAAGTTGTTCAGGGTCCATAGTGTCCTACTGTGGAAAATAAGGTGTCGGCTTGCAGCTATGCTGGAGGTTTGATGAAAATTAAAGTAAAAATAAAATATAGAAAAATATAAAACAAAAATTGTACAGAGGTTGAGGAATGGCGCCTCAACAGGCAAAGAGCATGGAAGCTCAAAAAAGGGAGGGAAAAAGAGAGAGAAACACTTGGAGAAACTCTGTCCACTGAGCTGAGTAAAATAAATTGAAAAGAAACAGTCCCAACTGGGACCAATATAGTGCTTCTCTGAAAGGAAAGGAAAGTTTGCAACTAGGGACAAAAAATACAGAGAAAAGTAAGAACTGTCCTTTAATCGGGCAAAAAGAAGGAAATTACCACTGGGAACAAATAAAAATAAAAGGAAAAGTAGGAATTGCCCTTTTCTCGGGCAAAAGACCAGCAAATCCCAACTGGGAATTTAAAACAGCTTTTAAAAGGGTGCAAAATGATAAAAGAAAACAAAAGAATTATCTTTTGGAGCAAAAAGAAGTTATAACAAAAATGGCTTGAAAATAACTTTAAAATTGTGGGAAAATAAGGAAAATCAAGAATAGCTTTTAAAAAGGTGAAAGCTAGCAAAATTAAAAGTAGCCAGTATAAAAAAAGAGAGAAGTATTAACTTAAAAATAAAATAAAAAGATGCGAAAAATAAATGAAATAACTTAAAAAGGTAAAAATACAATAAGATATCTTTAGCTAAAGAAAAGAAGAGAAAACTAACACCGCTTTTAGACGAGGGCACCAAAACTGCCTCCGG
>QEPC01009677.1:19265-43377 GCA_003113815.1 Sphenodon punctatus
GGGGGAAGGAGTGGGTTTGCCAGGTCTGGAGCGGGTTTTCCAGGTTAAATTTAAGGGGGGACTGAGTCCTGTGAAATATTCCCAGTGGGAATGTGCACCCCACAATGTGAAAGACCAGGAAAAGGCTGATATTGGCCATTTTGGGGTTGTAAACAAAAGTCAGAAATAACCTATATGGTTAATTTGGCTTTCATTAATGACTTGTCTGTCCCACCCCCTGCGTTGGTCATCAATAGATTAAATAAATGGAGGGCATTCTCTGTGGCCGCACCGCAGTTGTGGAACTCCCTCCCACTGGAGGTCCGCCTGATTACCAACCTCCCCTCTTTCCAGAGACAATGTAATATCTGGCTGTTCCGCCGTGCTTTTCCTGAGGGAGAGGGGTTGGGGTGTTGTGTTGGGGGGGGTAGGGGTTGGAGGGGTTGGGGGGTATGTTGTTTTTTATTTTGTGTTTTCATAGTGTTTAAAATCATATTATTTATGTTTTAAATTGTTTTAATATGTTCTTAGCCACCCTGAGATGATTTTAGCAGGAGGGGGAGGCATACAAATTTTATTATAAAAATAAATAAAATAAATAAATTTAAAAATTACAAGAACTCCTATTTTAGATTCAGCTGTAGAGAGGCACGATAATTCAGTCTTTGGGTTGCTAGCTGGAGACTAATGTTTATTTCCCTGTTCTGACATGATCTCATCCAGGAGGCATGGCTTCTGGGAAGGGGTGTGGCTTCTGCGGTAGTCTTAGGCCCCAGCAATTAATTTTTTATATATAAATTGAGCACTGGGCAGCAACATATGTCTGGACATTCAGTAGGTCAAAGAACAGTTAAACTAAACAAATAGTCAGTAATATGTCTTTCCTGGATATTGTTTAATGGCTTCTAGTGGACTTGGGCATAAAAAGATAAGAATTTCAAATCAAATCAAATCAAATAGTTTTTATTGTTGAAGCCAATGGCCATAACAAGAATACAAAGACACAAACGATATAAGTAAGAGATATAAAATAGCAATAACAATATTAATTTCAAAGGCAAAACCTCTCCTAAATACCCCAAGTTAAAAAATATAATATATAAATTAGTCCAAAAACAATTAGATAAGACCACCTAAGTCCAAATCTCAAGAAGGGTTAGGCTATCTGCTGATGGAGGATTATCTGACCCCATATGTGTATCAAACGGGGTCAAACAGGGCTGTGTCCTGGCCCCCTTCCTCTTTAATCTCTTTATAAATGGGTGAAAACAGACATGATGCTAACCATCCTTTAACCACCCTTGGTGGTCATTTATGCATGTTTCAGGGCTGCATAGGGCACCAATACAGCCCTGAAACATGCATAAATAACCACCAAGGGTGGTTAAAGGGTACGGATGATATGGCTATCCTCTCCACTTCTAAAGTGGGGATGAATCGTAGTTTAAGTGCCCTTAGCCAGTACTGTAGGGAGAACTATCTGCATGTAAACCAAGATAAGACCAAAGTAATGGTCTTTTCAAAGAAGCACATAGTGTATCATTGGCAGCTTAATGATGAGCCTCTGGAGTAGGTTAACGAATGCAAATACTTGGGCATCTGGTTTGCTTCGAATGGTTGGTGGAAGACGCACCTTGAGTTTGTTAAATTCAAGGGAACTCACTCCATCGACGGACTTTTGAAATTTTGGCGTGGCAACGGTGGGAAGCAGATTGCCCGTATACTCAAGCTACTTAGGGGAAAAATATTACCCCAACTCCTATATGAAGCAGCGATATGGGGAACTGAAAACTGCGACTGCTTGGAAGTGATACAAAATAAGGTGCTTAGAACCATATTTGGTGCCCCTCGAGGTATTCCGGTCGCTCTCTTGAGGGCCGAGACAGGCGTTCTTCCTATTGCAGGGAAAATCAAATCCCAATTGATGGGATATTGGCTTAGATTGGTACACATGGAAGGGGGACGGCTACCGAGACTCTGCCTCCAGGAGCAGATGAATGTGCTAGCCCAGTATAAGTGGTTCCAAATGGTGGATAGGTGCATAATCCAAACTGGCTACTCCACTACAAGTTTGTATCATTACCCAAGGAACCAAGCCAAGTTTCTGATCAGAGACAGGTTTGCAGATGTTGCACTGCAGACAGATAGAGAGGCCTTAGGACCCCAATCTATAGCCCCAATGGTACACCTTTCTCAAAACGAACCCTGGTCCAGAGCCTTACCTGTTGGATCTAATAAATTTTTCAACTAGGAGAGCTTTGACCCTCCTTAGGTTCAATATGATAAGAAGTTCAGATCCCAGTTTGAACTTCCCCTAAGCTTTAGTACTGTTCATATCTGAAGAGCTAATTTGGCCCCATTGTGAACTGATATTAAGATGATAGCTCTGACTTTACCAGGTTGAAGAAGGGCTCAAAACCTTGCAGACCCTTACCAAAATCTTTCTCTAGACACGTGATGCTATCTCTATGTATTTCTTATATATATGACTGACCAAGTGCATATGTTGGATACACACGTAATGTATTAAGTATATTTACATACTTGTAAAATAAAGCAGAAAGCCCCCCATTGTGAATCCTTGGAGGGAGAAGAAGATTCATATTGTAGTGACATGATAATTCACTGGAGTGGTATACCAGATGAAAAGTTCCTCAGGTTCAACTGGATTGATGGAGTTGCCACAGGGTGGTCTTTGCAGCTCTGTTTGGACATCAGAAAGCACACATAGATAACCATAATTATGGATGAGCGAGAAGACGATTCATTTTCTCATATGTTTTATTTTTTGAGCTTGGATGATTACATCATTCAGGAGTGGCAAAGCATAACCCACAAGTCAGCTGATAGGTCACTCTAATGAGGGCAAATAAAATGTACATTTCTTCCAGAAAGGTGGAGAACCTCTTTAATTAGGCATTTGTGGAGTGCTGTTACATTTTATGCCTTGTTTTTATGGAGGTTGTTTTCCTGTGAATCTGCGTTTATAGAGGGAAGTTTTATACAATGTGTTCTGGTGTCATGTGCAAAGGCAAAGGTTTTAATATAATTGTTGCAAAGGGGAAACAGAGAGAGAGAGAGAGAGAGAGAGAATCTATGTACCTGGTTTTGGGATATTAGGATATTATGGTGCTTTAAAAAGGAGCTTTTTATATGCATTGTCTCATAGTTTTACAGCACGTACACACCCTGATTTCTCAAGGTTATATTTGTAGATGTCCCACAGCTTCATAGCTCTAATGTTCTGAAGTAAAAAAATCAAGATTATCCTGATTATCCTGATTATTCTGCTTGGCTAAATCTTTTACATGTAAAAATCCTCAAACTTTATAAAACAACACCCCAAAAAGCTTGGAGAAGCAGCAATATCTTATTGATTCTGAACACCTATGTCATTTTACAGTTTACCAACACACCTTAACTCTTATGACTAAAATAAATAGCCTAAGTTGAAAAGTTAAAGGAAAGGCTAGTTGAAGTTTCTTGATCACCTTAGTCCATCTATAGAGTAATCCCATGCTTGACTGATTGCATTGGGTATGGTTTGCTTTGCATTCCAGCTTGCTGCTACACCATTACATTTTATTGGTTACTGAATTATTTTCATTCCCAATGCCACTAAACCTCTGATGCTGACTTTGGACATGTGTAGGTCAAGGGGAAGGAAAATTAAGGGTCATCTTAAGTTTATACAGTGGTGCTTTTTCAATTTCTATAAAGCTAACTACATTTAGGCTCCCTGTTGGGTAAGCTTTTTCCCTGTCTATTATTTTCGAAGGAGAGAGTGCATATGACAGTCTGAGAATCACACCAGCCTGAACACAGATGGTAGGGATTATACCACACTGAGCCTTGACCTTCAAAAAGCCTGCCATTTCCTTTCAAGGTTTCTCTCCCTTGACAGCCAGACTGGCTTTTGTCAATTAATTTCATTAATGCAATTTATTTTCCTTATGAACAATTACCTGTGCTGTAGAACATGTCTTAGAATTGCAGCAATATTCAAAGCAGGTTCCAGAATGAAAGACTAAAAGGTTTTCTTCTCCCCCAACAGACAGATGCTGTGAGTGCTGGAATATTTAACTCATCACAATGAAGCCCAAACCAGGTTCTACTCAACAACTATAGATTTCAACCAGATGAGGAATGAGTTTGGCTATATATACATCAACTGTGTAGTCTATTTTGTAAATGACAGGAGGAAAGATGTGGACTTTGTTGGTTACAAATTATAGAAGATGTCAATGTTAGAAAAAACAGACCCAAAAATTTCATTTTGTAATGATGATGGAAACTAAAAACATAACAAGAACCAGATTTTGCCACTCCTCTTCTTACCTGTGATAGTTAATCCCAATGAAGTCTACTCAAGGTGTAAGGAACTTCTTAGTATGAGTGGAGTTGGTGGAAGTTGTCTAATAAGGGTACTAATGGAATTAAATTGTTATATTGACCATGAATGAAATCCCATGGAAAAATACAGCAGAAATCCTTGTATAAATATTGAGCCAGGTTGTTCTCTCTGTTGTATTGGTACTAGTGACTTGTGTAAATGAGAGAAGAACTGAGTGTATTGCCATCATCATCATCATCATCATCAGCGTCATCATCATCATCATCATCATCGTCATCATCATCATCATTTTTACCCCGCCCTTCTCTCAAATTCTCAGGGTGGCTTACAAAATATAAAAGATATATGAACATTAAACATATATGAGCATATATAAAAGCAATTAAAAAACCCTCACCCATCAACCCTCTCCCTAATTCTTCCAACCAATCCCACCCAACCTTATCCCAGCCCACCAAACCCCATGCCAAACAAAACGCTCTTATATCTCTTCCAAAAGGTAAGCAGCCTCAGACTTAAGCAGATCTTGAAGGGGAGAGAGAGTTCCATAATTGTGGAGCAGACACAAAGAATGCCTCCCTGCATGTCCGTGTTGTACAAACCTCACAGGCAGTTGATACTTACAAGAAAGTGCTCTCTCAAAGGCCACGATGGAACAATGGATGCAATCCTGAATCCACTGAAGTAAATGGCCAAGTTCCCATTGACTTTAATGGGTGAGAATTGCACTAATAATGTTGGGCAAATCAAAAGGTCTCATCTTATAAAAAGAATACATATTGTTTCTCAGATATCTGATCCAGATGAGTCTGCCAGATTGGGTTAGGACCCTAAGAAGAACCAGTGGCAGTTCTCTTGAGATTTATGGCATTTCTGTTTTCTTGTCCCAGCTGGAAATAAAAGAAACATTTTTCTTCTCCCAGCTCTTAGTCACACAGTTAAGTCTGGAGACATTTCAACAGGATACTACAAGCTAATTGAGCTTTTGAGAGCCTTAAACGAGGTCTGGTTTGAATCTTCTTTTAAAAACAAAATAAATCTTCAAACATGTCTTTACTTCCTTTAAGCCATTCCTAAAAACCAAGCCATGTGACTAAAAATTCTTTGGGGTAGAATTAATAAAACTAAGTTTGCTCTCAGCCACAATGTGGCCTTCGCCTGCATTGTCATGAAGGAGCATCACAAAGGAGAAAGATGTATCTACTTGGCCCACACGCCTTTTCACAGCCTCTTCTCTAGTCAGGGAAGTAAGAGCACAGTCTACATGGCTCAGTACTTCCTTCCTACTTTATTCAGGTTAGCATGGAGTGCACATAAAAGGGGCAGACTAAAGCATTAACTCTAAGCCTCCCAGCATGTTGATCAGATTAGGGCAACCTCCTTGCATTGGTCAGTAGAGAATTACTTCTCAAGAACAAGGGGCTTCCAAGGAATTAAATGAGTGTGAGTAGCAGTGCTGCCTTACATGGGATATAGAGTATTTTCAGAAGTAATGCTATCATGTTTAGATCCAATCTGGGGTACCAGCCGCCACCTCATGCCAAGGTAAGCCAGTACCCAGAACAGACATGATGCTGAGTCTTACAACACTTTGTCCTGAACCGTGGCAGTGCTTACCATCATGATTTTCCAAGATCACAACTGGTGATAATTGCTGCCACAGTTAAGGGCAAAGTGTGGTGAACATCTGGTGGCCACTGAAGTTGTGGTGGTTGTGGCGCCGAGGGTAAGGGGGTTAAGTGCAGTAAAGTGTGGCTAAACAAGGTATAGTCACTTCTGAAAATATCCATAGTGTCTCTGGATTTCTACTAGAGCAGTGACACAGTCCTGACTGGCTTAGGAGTAGGGCTGAAACTCAGTTTCAACTTTTTCTCAGTTATTGCCAAGAATCGCAATTCTCATCTAGTTTTAAATGAGAAATGATAACCGAGAAAATTGCCATTTCTCGATAATTCTCGGCTGAGAATTTTTTCTCAAATTACCCTTTACTGTTTACTGGATTGTTGTCTATCATTGGATTGCTGGTTATCGAGTTACCATTTTCTGGGTTGTTGGTTACCATTTACCGGGTTGTTGTTTACCAGGTTGCCTGTGAGCCAAATCCAATAACCAATAAACCAGGTAACCAATAAACCAATAACCAATCAACATGGTAACAAACCAATAAACCAATAGCCAATAAACACCAATAATCAATAAATCAATAACCAAATAACCAATAAACCAATAAACCAAATAACCAATAACCAATAACAAAAACAAAACAAATAACCAATAAACCATTAACCAATAAAAACCAATAACAAAATAACCAAACAAATAACCAATAAAACAATAACCAATAAACATGGTAATAAACCAATAAACTAATAACCAATAAAAACCAATAACCAATAAACATGGGAAATGGTAAATCACAGTAACCAGTAAAATGGCACGTGGTAAATCACAATACTGATACAACCAATAAATGACAAAACCCCACGTTACCCAGTAAACACAGTAAATGATAAATGGTAAATTGCAGTAACCAATAAATCAAATTTTGTCTGAGTCCTTGATTGGTGTTAGAAAAAGCTGTGCAATTTTGGCAGCAATTCTAGATTCCCGCAAAATTATCATGAAAATCAATTTGATTCTTGTTTCAGCACTACTTAGGAGCTACGTAAGCTACCAACATTAACCCAAGAGCCACAAAATACAATTTATAAATAACCTATATCTATACACAGACCCAACTGGGCTTTCTCGGAGATTCCTGGAGCATAGTAATAGCAGCAGCAGCTCATCCCAGGATGATATGCAGGCAGAAGTGGGTAGCAGAGAAGGAGCAGACTGATGGGCGGACAGGCTGGGAGGCGGGTGGGCGTCAGTAGGCAGTCAGACACAAGCAGCAGCACCCAGGGAAATGCCAGTGTTCTCAACTTGCAGATAGCAGCACCCCAGGAAGGGCAGGATTTGCACATGTCTTATTTCATGGTCTGTCAGAGAGAGAGAGAGAGAGAGGCGTTCTTTCAGCAGCAGTAGCAGCCAGATTCTCAACTTGCAGACACTACAGCACCCCAGGTGGTGGTGTTGTACGTGGGAGAAAGGGAAAGAGGCGAGTAGGCAGCAGCACCATCCAATTGGTGTGGGAGAGTGAATATAGGTCTGGGAAGGACTAGAGGCAGCACCGTGAATGCATTATAAATATGTAGGTGTTTAATGTGTTCCTGTTTCAGAGAGGGTGATGATGATGCCACTGGTGCCAAAAGCCCATCAAGGCAGAAGTCACAGGGCCAAACCAGGCCAACAAGGTCCGTGGTATGGAAGTATTTCTATATCCCAGAAGGTGGATTTGCACAATGCAAGGTAAAACATGGGGACTGGAAAAAAAGGAACTGGATTGCCCTATGATTTGTTAGGATGTCCCCCGCAGAGAGAGAGACTGGCCAGCCACTGACTTGTGGAGACAGAATGCAGGCAGGGATTGATAGACCATTGGTCTGACGCAGTATGGCACTTCTTATGTTCCTATATTTTTATGCTCTTTAGATCTGTGACAAAAAGATTAAGAGGGGGCGGAGGGGAGAGGGGACCATATCGGAGCTGACTGCCCACGTTGAGACAGTCACCCTCATCAAGGTCAGGAGGGATGCGTCTCATGCTGGCAGGAGCAGCAGGAGTAGGAAGAACATCGGGCGGAGGAAGGGAGGAAATTGCGCCAGAAGAGGCGACCTCCCAGTCCTTCCCCCTCCAGTTCCTCGGATGATTCACCAACCCCCGAAGAGGACACCCCTGAAGTCAGGGCATTTTGGGGGTCTCTGAGGAGCCCCTCCAAAAAATATATTAATGGCTTCAACACCCACACGAGGGATGCAGTGGGATGACAGTCCCCTGCAACTGGAACAACAGACCCAGAATCCTGATTATGGTTCTTGGAACTGGAATGGTAGCTTATATCTGTTTGCAGACAGCACCACAGGTGGAGAAGCCAGGGGCCAGGCATGTTTCTGTGGGGGGGTGAGAGGGGGGGCTCTCTGGCAGTGGGTGACATCGGAGGAGTAGGCAATTGGGCAGGTGGCAGGTGGCAGGTGCAGGGGTGTCAGCAGCAACAGGACATGTTTCTTTATGGGGGGTGCCAGAGAGAGAGGGGGGCTCTCTGACAGCACTGGTAGTCATTCAGAAGCCCCCCAAGTGGTAGGGGAGGCTTCAGGTTACACAAAAATCGATCCATGGGGGCCACCTTGGGAAGCCCCAAGTGGTGGTGAGTCTTCTTCAGGTTGCATATATCGCCTCATGGGAGGCTGCCTTGGGAAGCTGCAGTGACATATGATACTTGGATATTGGTTTCATTTACTGTTGGTGGTAGTCATTTGGAAGTCCCCGCATGTTGGGGTATCAGAGTGGGGAGCCTTGGGAAGCCCACAACTGGTTAACCCATGGAGAGCAGGGCATAGGAGTAAGAGAGAAAGAATTAGTGCGTAATTGGGCACACTTCATTCAATCATTGTGACAGGTGGTGGTGCAGGGAGACAGGCACAAAGGCACATATGTTTCCATCTCATTCTGGTGGGTTTGCTGCTGGATGTAGGCACTGAGCATGAGCTCAGATGAGAAGAGCTCTCTCTCTGGTTCTGGAAGGTGGAAGCCTGAGCAAGATGCACTCCTCTCTCTCTCTCTCTCTCTCTCTCTCTCTCCCTCCCCCCAGCCCCTCTCTTTCTCACTCTAGCAGCGGGGCAGTTCTCTGTCTCTCTCTGTCTTCCTCTGGTTCTAGCAGTGGGGAGCCTTTCTATCTCTATCTCTCTTTCTCATTCTAGCAGCAGGGAGCCTTTCTGTATCTCTCTCTTTCTCTTGTTCTAGTAGTGTGGAGCCTGTCTGTCTCTCTCTCATTCTAGCAGTGGGGAGCTTCTCTCTCTCTCTCTGGTCATGTACGATGGCTGACAGCATAGGCAGTAGCGTCTCTCTCTCTCTCTCTCTCTCTCTCTCGTGTGCCCCCCCCCTCACTATGAGTCTAAAGCCAGGTCAGGGAAATCCAGCAGCGGCAGGTTGACCTTCAGGAATAGGACCTGCTCCAACAACCCAGCCCCCAGCCTTGAACAGTGGGGACTCACGATGTCCCCTGCTGCTGAAAACACCCATTCACTGGGGACACTGGTTGGTGGGCAGGACAGTAGTTCCAATGCCACCCTGGTCAGAGCCTGCCATATTTTCCCCTTCTCTGCCCAGTACAGAAGGGGATCATTGCTGGGATCCACCACTGGATCCTTGAGATATTTTGCCACTGCCAGCTCCACAGTGTCAGGCTCCCTCTGCCTGCTGCTGCTGCCAACCTCCTACCCATGCCCATGCTGCCTGCCTTGGGGTGGTCCACTCGGGGTGGCTGATGGCAAAGGAGCTGCTGCTGCTGCTCCTGGGAGTGCTCTGCATCTCTGCCCTCCTGCTGCTTTTCCCTTCCTGGCTGCCCTGCTGCCCTACTGTATAACCCTCTTGGCTGCCCGCACCCTCTCCACCAGATCATGTTTCCTCAGGGTGAAGTCTGCCGTGTGAGCTGTCATGCTTGCTTTCACCCTGGGGTCCAACATGGTGGAGAGTACATATACCTCCTTGTATATAACAGGGTCAAACTGCCTGATCAACCCCTCCTTCAACTTTTGTATCAGGGCCACCACCTCTATTACAAGCTGCTCCTCCCCCCCCCCCCACCTTGGTCCCTCAGGAAGCCTTTCATCCTCCTGATGAGACTTTGAACCAGGGAGATTACCTGACTCAGGGTAGCCGTCACCACACTCAGCCTTCCGTCACGTCCTTAAAGGGCTTAAGGACGTGCACAGCCTGGGCCATCATTGTCCACTCATCTTGCCTGAGTGGCCTTTCCACCCCAATCTCCCCCTCTGAGGCTACCTCGTGCAGGACCCGCCACTGATCCACCAGACGGTCCATCATGCTATAGGTGGAGTTCCACCTGGTGCTGACATCCTGCATGAGGCAGTGCACCTTCACCCCCATCTCCACCTATTTCTACCTTAAGAGGTGACCGCCCTTCACACTATTTTTAAAGTACCCTGTAATCTTCCTGCCTTTCTCGATTAACAGGGTAAGGGGGCTGCTGCTGTGCTCTTTTGCCTTCTTCCCCAGGTCCAGGGCATCCCTCAGCACCAGGTGAAGGGTGTGGGCAGCTCATGGGATGTGCTGGAACCCGTCGTCCAGCACTGCCTTCTTCATGTTAGCAGCATTATTTGTGACAATGAAGCCCGTGGCGAATGGGGTTTCCTCCCCTAGCCACCCCTCCACCATGGTGACCAAGGTTCCCCTTATGTGGAAAGCAGTGTGGCTCTCCTCAAAGACCTGGGCATGAAGCAGGGACCACCTGTACCCTGCTCCCTCACCCGTGCCACCTGCTGCTCCTCCTCCTGCCACCTGCAACTGCCACCAGTGAGCCGTCAGGGCCAGGTAGTCATGTCGTGCATTTCGGCTCCTCCAAATGTCTGTGGTGAAATGCACAACTGCCCCACCTGCCCTTGCCAGTTGCTCCCTCATCCACTCTCTGGCTGCCTGGTACAGGGAGGGCACCACATGCCTGCTGAAGCTGGTGCATGGGGGAAGCTGGTTCTGGGGTGCCAACAGTGCCAGCATCCGGCAGAATCCCTGGTCCTCAACAATGCTAAATGTCGGGTCATCCAGGGCCATCACCTCCCCCGCCCGCCTGGTGATCTTGATTGTCGCTGAATGACGCATTCCACCATGCTGCAACTACCCAAACCCCAGATCCTCCATTGTGAACTGCTGCTGCTGCTGCTGCTGCTGCTGCTGCTGCTGCTGCCAGGGAGTTCGAGATGAGACTTGCTGCTGCTGTCTCTCCTTCCCCTTTCCATGATCAGAGGAGGAAGGTCTGCTGCTGTTCGTGCTTGCTGCAGCAGTGAACCCACTCCTGTCCACACTCTCTAATGTCTCTTGCAGCAGCAAAGCCCTATGCCAGGTCCTCATGTGGTAATTTATGCCATTATTACTTAAATTCCCCCTCTTATTCCCACAGCACACTACCTTCTCACAGTGAAGGCAGGCCACCTAGTTGTTGTCATCTGAGATCACTTCAAGGGCATCCTGGATCACCCTTCTGAACACCTCATGCCACTGCTGGGTGCCGCTGCCTTTGTCCCCATTGTGGCCACAGAGAGATCGGCATCAACAGGAATATCCTCCACCTCCTCCTCACTCCCCTCATTGCTGCCCAGCTCCATGACACCACCCATGCTGAAGTTGCTGCTACCACCTTGGAGCATGGGAAGAGAAGATGCCCTGCTGCTACTTGCTGAAGCTGGGCTGTTTCTGCCAAGGTGGGGAAGGATGCCCTCAAATACATCCTCCCCCAAATCTTCAAAATCCCTGGGGGGTGCCAGAGGGAGAAGCCTGCCCAGGAGAGGTGGTTGCCCCTGCACCACTCCCAGAAACAGCACCCACATCATCATCATTGCTGGGGCTCCCCATACAAATATCTGCTGCTGCCCCCTGTGAAAAATCACTGCTGGCAGTGCCAGCTGCTGCCAGTGCTTCAGGAGGGGTGTGTGTGTGTGTGTGTGTGTGTGGTGCTGCTGCTGCACACACACCCCGTGCACTTGGCCCCCTCCTCCAGTGCCACTGCTACTAGTGGAAGGCTGGGGCTTCCTGCCTTCCACACTAGATGCCTCTCCCAAGCAAGATCTCTGCTGCAGCCTGTTTCCCTGATAAGACATGCTGCCTTGAGGGGAAAAAAAATCAGGTCCCTTCAGCTTGGGCAGTGGGCTGCCAGCAGTGGCAGACATGGCAGCGGGCTTGCCTATTCCCCCACGTGCACGTTCATGCCCACAGCCTTACCCTCTATCAGGCCCACCTACCCCAGAGACTGAACAAGTTGTCCCTCCCTTTCTCATTGTACACACAAGTACACACACAGTCAAAGAAGTACTGTATGATCTAATTATATATACACAAAAGATGTATTCCCTGTGGAGTCTGTCCCAGTCTTCCAGCAACATTCTCAGTGTCTATTCTACAAGCAGAGTCATGAGCGTCCACTGTTTTTTCAGCAACGGAAGTTCAGTTCACGCATGTTGCTGTTCACACTCGTGTGTGTGTGTGTTTGTACAACACAGGGATGATCTTTGGATTGGTGGGGCCACAGGCATAACCAGATAGCTGCAGGGGCAAAGGAAGTGAACAGCAAGTTCCACAGGAAGCACCTGCAGTGATAGCTTCAGGAGCGGTGGCAGCATAGCCCTAGGAACTCAACAGTTGCTGAGTGGCTCTGGGAGGCCCACCACTACTGCTGCTACTCCAATGGAGGCCTGTTGTAACAGCTGTGGCCACTCATCCAAAAGGGCCCCCAGAGGCCCACCACCGTGAGTTTCAGCAGCAGTGGGAAAGCTCCAGGAGCAGTGGTGGTAGCAGGGCATCACTTCCTGTGGCAGCTCTCGGTGCAAATAGGGGAGTTTACTTGTTCAGGGGTGCTGGGCCTCTGAAAGTATGAGGCCAGGAGTGTAAGCCCCAGGCACTCCTGCATAAGTCCAACCCTGGGATAAGATGTACTAAAGCAAGGGTTTACTAAATGGGACTTATAGGCATAATGTGATCCTATATTAAAACTTTACAGGCACCAGCGTAGAAGATAGCTATAGGGCAGAAACACACATCAATACACAGAAGAACTATGTGATTAATTTTCATTCATGTTAATAGGAGTTAGAAGTGCAAATCTCATTTTCCTGTCAAGAACAGAGAAAAATTGAAACTACAATAAATCTATCTCAGATACAGTAATATTTATTTAAATGACACTATAATCATTATAACAACATTGCGGTGCCATACAACATGTTGA
This sequence comes from Sphenodon punctatus, assembly GCA_003113815.1. Classification (NCBI taxonomy): domain Eukaryota; kingdom Metazoa; phylum Chordata; class Lepidosauria; order Sphenodontia; family Sphenodontidae; genus Sphenodon; species Sphenodon punctatus. The sequence continues at coordinate 32,435 of QEPC01009677.1, forward strand.
AATATAGTGTTACATCATCATCGTCATCCATATTGTTATTTGTCACTATAATTTTTCTACATTACGTTGTACTTCAACCATAGGTTAAGGTTTGGGATAAAAATTACAGTTTTAATATGGTATTTTGGGGGCGCAATTTCACATATACGCTACAGTCAGGCTTTTGATCTGAAATGAATAAGTGATAAAAGTGTCAGGTAAGATTTGCTTTTATTTTAAAACTTCATTAAAAAGGGATTTATGATTAGGAGAAAATATAAGGAGGGAAAAAAACTAATTAAAAAATGAGGTCCTCCATAAATTCACTCTGCTTTCGCCGCGTTATGTAGTGTTTTACTAAAACCAGAACAATAGAGCAATGGTTCAAAGAGTGAAAAACAAATGTGACCCATTTTGAAAAAAGAAATTGTGAGCACCATCAGAAAAGCGTGCTGTTTGCTCAGAAAGCTGACAAGCCACAAATATGTCATCCTGCCCTTTCCCCAGTCCCAACTAAAAATAATTGCAGACTTACTTTTAAACATGTGGAAAAAAGTGTGGAAAAAAAATGTCTGCCTCCCTTGCAGCTCTGCTGAGCTAAATGAGAGTTTGGCCTAAGATTTTGCTGGAAGTAGTTTAGGCCACTAATGAAAACAATTAGACCTGAGATTTTGAAAGACTAGAGTACCAGTTTCATCTGGGAATGTGAATTTTCTCCATCTGTTGGGAGTCAGGACTGCATTGTATGTGTTTACTTGTATGTTTTTAATTCAGATTCCTAAGCAAGATTTGCCTAACTCAACCTTCTCACTTATTTTGAACTTCTGTTTGATATCTTGCTTTCCAAGACTAATAGCTGGCCTTTTCTTTTATTGTGTAAAGGAGACACCATATTTTAAAGATAAAATTGCCCCTGCCAGTGGTGAATTACACTAAGTATAGGTTGAAATTATCCTTCTGAAAGCAGTTTGCAGTTTAAGCAGATATGCTACAATGTGAGTGTAATTCATCTCTGCAAACTCTATATGTCACATTGAAATTACTAGGGTCCTATGTGGGCAAGGATTGTTATGGTGGAAAGATGAGAGTTTCTGTCAAAACACTCTAGTAAACAGCTATAGTAAAGCTCTAGCAAGCAGTCCTAATGATAAAAATTAAAGCAATTATTGGCTAGCTCTTTAGTATCGTATTTTGGTTTCCCATTGTCCCTCAATGAACTTTTGCATAATAAGTTTTGTATTATAAGCTGCCATATTTTATAGCTGACTCATGTGTTTTGTTTGTTTTTAAAAAATAATTTGTCTGAAATCTATTGACCGGTCCACTCCACTGGGAGCACTGCAGGATGTTCTGGGGCACCATAAGCGGAGCTGTCCCCAAGCAGGCTTAGCCTGCTCCACTTCCACATCTGGTGGGCCGCCTTCAGATTGACCAGCCAACACAGAATATTTTCAAATGTGACGGCTCCTCGAGCCTCCACACTGTGATCCTGCCAATGGTGTGAGCCCTCTCCATAGACAGGAGCAGGTCCCACAATTTAACAAATGTACTGACGGCTGGGGAGGGGGAGGGGAAAGGGCAGGGGATGTGCAGACATGGGAATGCATGGTCCAGCCTCCCACACTGATCAGAGAAGCCCCACCTCCTCCCTGATGGGGAAAAGCTCCAGCCACAGACCATAGTTAGGTAGAGTGGGCCATAAGATATGACAGCCCCCTTTAGCATGGTCCGGGGAAGCCTTCCCCGGACCATTGCAGGGCCAACTCTGGGATGTGCTCTGGCAGGGACCCCATTGCACATCCTGGAGTTAGCCCAGCCAAGGTCTGAGGTAAGTTTATTCCTGCTGCCTGCAGTTAACATCTAGTCAGGCAGGAACAATTGTGATGCTACCATGGGTGGCCACGCCAGAGAAAGCATGGCCACCTGTGTTAGTGTCACATTTGAAAATATCCCCAGGGGTGAAGCAGACTGTTACTATCACCCCAGAGATGCTGCCTCTTTATTTATACCTTTGTGTACTTTATTTTCCAAATGCATATATGAGTAGGGCTGAATCGGCAGCAGCGTTTACCATGCCGCGATTCCATTCAGCCATTTCAGAATTGCCTGCGCCACACCGCGGCTTTTCTGCCGACATCCTGCTAATTCCGCCGGCACTCTGAAAATTCGGAAACTATCAGAAAAATTTCAGAATTGTTGGAAACTGTGGGAAAACTGCTGTTCCGCTATTTTGTGGTGCTGGAGGAATGGCGGAAGTAGCAAAAGTGGCATTTTTCTGCTATTTGTGAAGCCTGTGGAAGTAGCGAAATGAAATTAGCGGAACTGCGGAAGTAGCAGAATGAAGCAAGCAGAATGAAAGCCTCTGCCACGCCATACCAGTAATTGCGGAAATGCTGTTTCCGGCAGAAATAGCTACCGCTGCGATTTTCCGCTACAGCCCTATATATGAGGTCTCTGGGTGTGGTGATTCGGAGGTTTGGAGTGAAGTATCATCAATATACTGATGACACGAAAATCTACCTCACTTTTTCATCTATCCCAGGTCCTGCAGTCTTAGTGATCATCCGGTGCCTGGCTGCTGTTAGGGACTAGATGAGGGTGAGCTAATTAAACCTAAATTCAAACAAGACTGAAATGATGATGCCTAGGTGGTCCTTTGACCTGGAGGGGATTGGGAATCCTGTTATTGATGGAGTCCAACCCCCTCTAGTCAGTCAGGTTTCAGCCTTGGAATGCTTCTGGATGTCAAAGTGCGACAGTGGCCAGAAGCACTCATCTGGTGTGGAGTCTGTGGCTTTTTCTTTCTGATTTGCATCAAGCCAACATCATCTATGATTTCATGACCATGAGGTCGCTTTTAGATGAGCTGTTGGACTTACCGGCTTGAAGAACGCACTTCCTGGACTTCCATGATGGGTGTGTTTAGAAGCATGGAAGTAGCCAGTCACCATTGGAATCACGGTTCATGCGGTCTCTTTGAAGCTGTATTTAGAAAGCCTCATTATTGAAGATTTCCAAATACGGCTTCAAAGAGATTATGCGAGCCGTGATTCCTATGGCAGCCAGCTACATCTGGTGCATCTAAACACACCCTGCATGGCTTTTCAGGAAGTGCTTTCTTCAAGCCAGTAAGTCCAGCTGCTCATCTAAAAGCTAGGGGTGTGCACCAGGCCCTCATATTGTTTTTGTTTTTGTTATTCAAAAATATTGTTTTCATTATCATTATTAAAGACAATGTTGTTTTTGTTACTGGTGTCATTATCATTACTGTTTCAAATGAAGATTTCATTTTTGGTATCGGTATTGTTATCAGTATTGATTCCCATGTGCAACTAATATCTATCTAAATCTAAGGGAGACATGAGAAGGGAAAAGGAAAACTATCTATCATCTAATCAATTATTTATATAACTATTCTAATCTAATCTATATGTATATAATAGGGGTGGGACATCAGGGCAAATACCGGTTACCAGTTTTACCGGTTCCTGGATTAAAAAAACTGAGTTTACCGAATTAATACCTGTTTACCGGTACCGGATCTTTTCCATTGATTTCAATGGGGAACTGTCCCCATTGAAATCAATTGAAAAAAACAAAAATCTCCCACCTCCCCCTCCCAGACTGTGCAGGTGGAAGGGGGGACACCCCACACCCACTCTGCCCAGCCTGGATTTAAAAAAAAAAAAAGTTTCCCCTAAGTTCCCTAGTACGGGCTCTGGGCCACCGCCGGCGACCCAGAGCGCGTACCAGCAGCAGGTAAGTAAGTACCGGTACTACTGATCCCTGGGGTGGGGGGGTGGTAAACCACCCCCCACCCCAGAGATCAGTACAGTACCAGTACTACTTACCTGCTGCTGGTGCTGGCTCCGGGTCGCCAGCGGTGGCCCGGAGCCCGCACTAGGGACTAAGGGGAAATTTGTATTTAAAAAAAAATCCAGGTTGGGCAGGGTGGGTGGGGGTGTCCCCCCTTCCACCCACGCAGCCTGGACTCAGGGAGGGAAAGTGTTTGGGGTTTAACTTTTTTGTGTTTTTTTTTTTACATTGCGGCCATTCATTTGAATGGCCTCAATGTAAAAAAGTCTGCCATGCGGGGATCTGGTACCAGACCCAATATATCGGAATAATCCGATACTGCTGGTATGCCAAATACCGGCAGTATCGGATACTGGATGATCCAGTAGTCCCACACCTAGTATATAATATATTTCTATATCTAATCTATGCTACCTATTAGGACTGAAGCAGCATGCCACTGCAGTAACTTTTTCCGACAGAAAAAGCTCTTCTGCAATGAGCTGCATGATGCGATAGAGACATTCATTCCACTAATTTCATTCCTCTAATTCCGCCATTCCACTACTTTCATTCCGCTACTTTCAAAGACTGCAAAAATAGAAGATTAATGTTTTTTCCGACAGTTTCTATCTTCCACAATTTTCACCAGCACTGCGAAGCAATGAAAAATGTGTGCTCTGACAGTTTCCGTGATTATTCCGACAGTTTCCGAATTAGCAGAATGCCGGCAGAAAAACTGTGGAACGTCATGGGCATTTCTGAAATGGCAGAATGAAATAGCAGAAAGGAAAAAGGAGTTACCACTTCAGCCCTACTACCTATCTCTATATAATGTACAGAAGGGAGACGGGCAGGGAAAAGGAGAAGGTATAATTTAGGGTATGAGGAAGGAAAGGTATTGGTAATACAATGAGGGCTAGGGAGGACTTTTTGTGTGCAAGCACCACATTTCTGTAAACACAACCTGACAAGCAGAGCTCTCACAAAATGGAGAGAAAAAAACCTGGCCCTCCCATTATAAAGGGTTGCAGTGCCCTCCCCCAGAGCCCCACTGATTGGTTGTGGGAGGCAGCAGACATTAAGCAATCACAGAGTGCCATAAGACTGCTGGGGCCTGCTTGTGCTGCTCGTTGGCCAGTGATACATCCATCAGATACTGCTGAGCTGCTCACCCCTCCCAACACAGGCACAGTTCAAGAGTTCAACCCTGACAGGACTCTGAGATGTCTGCTCCCTCCTTCCCTCTCCACATTTGTTCTCCAAAATCCCACTGCCACAGCACTAATAATGTGGACATTATGATTATCATTATTCTCTGTTGTCATTTTCGTTTTTGTTATTCTCAGTCATCATTTTTGTTATTACAATAACAAAAATGAAAATGAAAATTTTCGTTATTGTTATTGTAAGAATGAAAACAACATGCACACCCCTACTAAAAGCAGCCTGAGGCTGGATTACTGCAAAGTGGTCTACGTGGGCCTGCCCTTGATGACTGTGCAGAAGCTGTAGCTGGTGCAGAACAAGGCAGCTCAACTCCTTTCAGGACTAGGGGTGAGGTGCACATTACACTGGTGCTCCAAGGTCTTCACTGGCTTCTTTTAGCTTTCTGGGCATGATTCAAAGTGCTGGTTTTGACCTTTAAAGCTCTAAATTATATAGGGCCCGTATACTTGAAAGACTGCCTGTCCTTCCATGCTCCATTGCAGTCCTTGCGATTGATTGGGAGCAGCTCCCTGTGGGTACCTGTGGGTAATATAACAAGACCTCTCAGAGAGACATTCTTGGTCGCTGCCCGAATGCTATGGATTTCCCTTCCCCTGGAAGTGGTGTAAGTCTTTTGAATTTGAACAAGCATTTAGTAGGCAAGGATGGGAACAGGGGTAAGTTGTTTTTTTTTGTTTTTAGGAGGGGAGTGATGGGGATTTGGGTGTCAGGAATTGGGAGATGGTATTGGGTTGGTTTTATGAGGGGTTGTGGGACAATTTGGGCTTTTAAGGTTTTTTCCTATAAATTTAATTTTTTTTGTTTATGAGCTGCCCTGATCTTATGGGCAGAGCTACATATAAATTTGGAAAAATAAAATAAAATAAATAAATACAGAGGTGATTCAAAATTCCTATTGTCTTGGAAATAAAATAGGAAATAAAATAGGAAATCATGCTTCAAATTAAAAATAGGAAAAGAAAAAACCTCAGGGGTTCTTTCTTCTAGTAATAATCAAAATTGTATAGTGGCTCCCAAATAGAGCTAAAACAACTATCGAAAGCGAATACAGAACTCAACAAATTCAGCATACTCAAACCTGTTTTAGTGAAATTGATATATAATAGCATCATTTCCAGTTTGAATTACAGGTCTGAATCTTTGGGTATTTTCAGACGTTACAAGATCACGGTGAACCACGATGAATACCCACCTGTGGTCACCGTGTCTCGAACGTCTGTTTGGCGGCCGCCAGATGTTTGCCACGGTGAATACCCACATGACATGGGGTCAATTTGAACCACGCTTCCCGGGCTAGCCAGGGGAATGTCCCGGGAAGCGTGGTCAAAAAGATCCCCAGCAGGGACCAAGAAAAAGTAACGTCTGGCCAGTTGCCACGGCCCAGGATCCCCGGCGGGATCCTGGGCCATGGTGCTTCCGACCCAACGCGGTGGCCGCAGTGGCCCCGCTGCCCGCCTGTCTCCCTAGAGGGCGGGCGGCGGGGTACGTGGAGGGGGCGGGGCCGTGCGGCCACACGTTGCACCCAGCGGCCCCTCCCCCTCCCACATTCCCCGCCGGGATCCCCCCCGCGCGTCTGATATGGCGTGACGGGGTGACCCCGGCGGGGAATGAACGGGTTGTTTTCAGTACGGGGCCAACTGAAAATACCCTGAAAATTAACATCTGAAAATACCCTTTGTTTCAGTAATCACCCTGGTATTTCAGTCACTTTTGTATTTTGGGGGTTTGGTTCTTTGTTTACTTTAGTGGTACTAACTGTTGGATGTTTTTGAACTTTTGAATGTGAATGTGATTGTTGCATTATATCATATAGATAGACTAATCACAATCACGCTCACATAAAAAAATGTAACCCCAAAAGTACTGCTGAAGTAACTGAAGTACCAAAATACCAAAGCAGCTGAAATACCAAAGTGAAAACATGAAAAAACAAATTGCAAATTGTGTCAAGGTAACTAAGACAAATATGAATATTAATTCATGGGACTGAATATGCAAATTATCTTTGTAAATACAAAAATGCATAGTTCTTTCAATGCTTGTCCCAAGAACATCAGTCATAGAATCAGAGGGTGGAAGGGACATCAACGGTTATCCAGTCTTTCATAGGACTGATTCCATGACCCACAGATCCACTTGTACTTGCCTGTGGGCATGCCACACGGGAACCTTGCATACCTCTACTGATGGTATAGTCTACTACGTGGGATCTGTGGGCCATAGGATCAGCTCAAATGTCTAGTGTCTATTCAGCAGAATGATGCTATTATAATGCATTCTGGACCTTCAGGAACTACTCTGGGTGAGGATAGATTTTGCTGCTACAGCTTTTTCCTGTTAACAGAACAATTTGTTGATATGCTCTGTGTCACTCTGGTGATTGAAAACAGATGTAAATCTGGTTTACACTCCCTCTTGAACCAGATTGATTGGCTACTTTGCATTCTGAAACTCCTTGTACAGCCGTAGATCCAGTCCAAACCCCTCACAATTGTTTCTTCCCGCTACTTTTGTACGGTTCAGTTCCATTTAACACACTATGTGTCTTTGAACACAAAACTCATGTGTGTACGAACTGTTTGTTTGAAAGCAAAATTTAAGTATAGGTCTGGTCACATGATTCATTCCGAGTGATATCTGCTGTGTTATGTTTGCAAATCAGTCACAGACAGACTCTGATGATGATTATAAATTTATTTCTCTAGTCAACAGTTTATGGAAATAAATCCCCCTCCACACTGGTTTGTGGACTAAATCAGGTATTTGCTGTTTAGTATTCATTTTTAGGCAGAGGTGATTACTCCACTAAGTTTTATGGCATTGTTTTGCTCCCTGATTGGGGCCTCAGTTCAGCAAAGCATGTAAAAAATATCCTCAACTTTGAGCACATCACTGAAAGACATTAAAGCCAATGTTGGCAACTTCAGTTAAACATGATTAAAGCATGGGTTTAAGGTTCTGTGCTGAAATGACTGAAACTTGGTAAACAAGAAATACCAAATAGAAAATCATAAATAACATCCTTGTTACAAAATGATCTGCCAAATTTGTACTGTGTTAACTAGGATGGGTCAGGAGGGCAGCTGTTTCTGATCGGAGTGCACCATGGTTGGTGTAGCTGTATAGGGGGACTATCCAATGTTGGTGCCCCATACTGACAATCCTTGCCATCCTCCCTGTGCCAGACACTGTGGACCCCTCAGGAAAGTCTGGAACTAGGCCTGCTGCCACTAACCTGCCTGTGGATGCCATGGTCTGCCACCATCATCCTCCATCTCAAAGTCTCCAGATGTTAACCGATATAACATGGGCCTGTTTTGGCCTGGCTGGGCCAATGTCATGGCATTATGTTTGTTTTGAGGTCACTAGATGTGAGCCTAGTTCAAAACCCCAGTAGAGGTAGCACCTGGTCTAGAAATGTGGGCCTGACATGAAGCGGGCTTGCAGTTTGGTCCCAGGAGCCACCCAGTTGGGCCAGAGCAGGTGGAATCGGGTGAGAACATCTGTTCCCAGACCCATCCAGACCCAGCACAGGGGGTTTCCATGGAAGCCAGCAATGGCTGCCTATTATTGGCAGTCATTGCTGCCCGTCATGGTGGGGGATGGGGATGATGGTGGCAATGTGGAGGCATGGCTGGGTACCCTCATGTCACCCCTGCCCCCTCTGGCCACAGTGATGTGTGTTTCCACGGCCAGAGCTAACCCAGCTAGGGGTATTTCTCCCTGTCCCTGGGAGGGATGATGGTACTATCACTTCTGTTAACACCCTCCGTCTCTGACCCCATGCCATTGGGGCAAGATTAGGGGACGTCTAGGGTCTTGGAACCTCTGGTGAACATGTCCCTATTGTCTGGGTCACAGGGGTCTTCTCTAGGCATGAAAGCATGTAGCTACAGCTCTACATACTAATATGTGTCTATGGTCTCCTATATGATCAGCAGCCAGTCCCCAAGCATTCATGTGTTTAGTAAAATTATTTTCACCAATTTTCTTGAGAGAAAAAAACAAAACAAACAAGACAGATTTGTATCAAATAGCACTAAGGAATTTGAAAAAAACACTTGAGAACACCATTCTGAAATAGATGTCTCACCCTGGATGATCATAGAGTGCAAAAATAGTCACACAAAGGTCACAATCCTGAATCCTAAAACCACCACTGAAGTAAATGAAGTTACTGTAGAGCGAGTAATTCAGGACTGAAGACTCTGGCCCTTTTCACATGGGTCGCGGTGGGTAAATGGGTGTGTGCCAGTGGCAGGTGTAGATGGGTGTGCAGCTGTTCCCACAGGCGCACACCCATCTCTACTCACCTCCACCCACCTCCACGCATGGAGCAACTGGCATTGGCCTCCGTTGCTCTGTGTGTGGGTGATGGGTGGAGGTGGATTGAGAAGGGTGGAGCGCAGAAGCACACATGCAACCCCACCCACCATCCTCAGTATTCCCACGGGCATCCACCCATCCCCCCGCACCCACCATGGCGTTTGCACAGGCACCCCCTCCCCCACTCTCACATGTGTGAAAATGGCCTTAATTCCATTTTAACTTCTGTATTTATTATTTTTCATTATTTTTATAGCACCAGCAATTTACCTGGTACTGAAAAATCATGACCTGGAGACAAGTTCCTGACCTGAGGGGCTTACAATCTGGAATGGACAAGGGAGATGGGAACATAAGGAGAGAGAGGCACATGATGGGAAAGAGACCTAGTTTCAGAGGCAACAGTGACCTGACTGCACACCGATGGGGAACCTGCTCATGAAGCCACTGGACAGCTGCTGAAGCCAGTCCTGTTGACTCATGTTGCCAAGCTGTTGCCATCAACGAAGTAAGTTCCAGTAATGCTCACAGGCACCCCACCAGCAGCTGTTCTGGCATCAGCTCCTAGAGCACTGGGAACTGCTGCTTCCACAAGTGGGGCATTCTGACTCTGGTGGGACTACGGGATTTTCTTGTAGGAATGGCCGAACAGAATGCAATTTGGATGTTCGTACATTCGGCCGTTCAGTTCGAAACCTGAGTTCAGGTTCGACTGTTCGGTTCAACGGAGTTTGGTTCGGCCGAACTTGGCTGAACAGCCGAAAATAGCACTTTCAATACTGATACCAAAACCGAATTCAATTTTTTTTTTTCAGTATTGGTATCATTTGATCTTCAAAACACCCCTGGTCTCCACCCCTGGTTCCAGGAAGTCTAGTCCTCAGCTGCCTCCCACTTCCAGTCATGTTTTTCTCACATTCCAGTCACATTTTCCCCACCCCCGAAATCATCTGAACTCATCCAAACTTTTCCGAACTGTTCGGCCATTCGAGAGTTCAGTTCGGACATTTGGTTCGGTCATCCGAACAGACCAAGTTTGTCCTGAACTCCAAACTGCCGAACGGCGTTCGCACATCTCTATTTTCTTGCAAAAGCGGGACAATCTCACCTAAATTAGTACTTTTGGGAAGTACGCTGTCTCCAGGGTCTCTTCTGCCTAGCCAAGCTTTCTTAAAGTCCCGTAGAATTCTTGTATCCCATGCTCCCACACCACATACACCAGGAGTTCCCACCTTATAGCCCAGGGCCCGAAATTGACTCATGCCATCTACAGATAAATCACGATCCCAAAGCATATCTTTGTTGTTGGGGGGGAGGGGCGTAGAGAAGGTGGGTCAATTGATTATATTTAAGACACAAAATGGGGCATGAAAGCAAAAATTAAGGGAGCCATTACTCTACCCTCCAAAAACTTTCATTGGCCAAGGTTTATATCCCATCCCCTGTCTTTCCATGGCATGATGCACTGTCAAGTACTGAAGACATGTCAAATATTATTATTATTATTATTAACAAACATTTATATAGCGCAAGCAGTGTACCTGGCACTTTACAAAGTAATAAAATAGACACGGTCCCTGCCCCTAGGGCTTACAATCTGAGAGACAGGAGCT
>QEPC01009677.1:56589-91397 GCA_003113815.1 Sphenodon punctatus
GGATCCCGCCGGGGATCCCGGGCCGTGGCACGCGGCCAGACGTTACTTTTCCTTGGCCACGGCCCAGGGTCCGTTTGACCACGCTTCCCGGGACCTTCCCCCGGCTAGCCCGGGAAGCGTGGTTCAAACGAACCCCATGTGGGGATTGACCGTGGCCAACATCTGGCGCGCCGCGAACAGACATACGGGACACAGTGACCACAGGTGGGTATTCACCGTGGTTCACCATGTTCACGTAACATCTGAAATCACCCATAGTCTCCCAACTGGTCTTGACAATCCAGGATGGTCATAGGTCCAGTTCACAACACGTATCTCTAACCACCCCGAGGACATCTCCCGCATCATTGAGCAACACCCATGCCGTTGAAGTCATGGTGAATACAAGTGATTTTATCCACAAAAAAACTCAACAAACATGCCACACGGAAGATTCCAGTTCCAGGCAGAGGGAAGCTGGACTGATCAGTGGGAAAAGCTCAGCTGGATGTGATTTTGTGGATGCTACGAGAACAGCAAAGACCTACTTCTTTGCTGCCCACACAGCCACAGCATAGGTTTTTAAACTACCTTTGTGATGCAGTCTATCAGCTTAAGCTCAAGTACAGCACCACTGTCGCTCCAACTGCCAGCCTTCATGCTTCAGCCACCACAGGTGCTCCATAAACCAGGGGGACCTGTGATGCTGGTGCTCAAGGAGCAGACACCTAGGAGATGTTTGGTTGATGACCTCAGTCAGCAGAGTATTCCAGAAAACCACGAGGTCATCGAGTGGACAGTCGTCAAGTTCAGAGGGTAAATCCCCAGGAACATTCTGGAACCTCTCCAGTTTCATAAGTCTCTGGGGGAAAACCAACCAAACTTATTCTACACCTTTCTGGGGGAAGACATGCATCAGGAGACTGGTCTGTAGGAGGTAATGATCTGTCCGTGACAAGGGTACAGCTGACACATCCTCAACCAACAGAACCTCCACCTCAACTCTGGTGCAAAGTATCAGATCTAGTGTGTGCCCTCCTTCATGTGTCAGGGCGGTAACCACCTGAGACAGTCCCATGGTTGTCATGGGGGCCATGAACTCACACGCCGCTCCCCCAAGGCTGGAGTTAGTGTGAATGTTGACGAAAATTGGGGACTTATTCTGTCCCATGACTTGTCTACATTACAGCTTGCACCCGTTGAAATAATTTAAGGAACCAATAACCTTTCTGTATCTACACATAGCACCTGTACCACTCCCCTGAGATTGTTTATTACCGGCATTATTGCTCCATATAATGCTGTAGATGCAGTGGCTTGTGAATGGGGATATCAAAGTTCAATCAGGAATGAGAACTAGAGGATGTTTAGCATTGCTTAGTATCCATACACTTACTCAATTGCTTTAACCTGTACTAATTTAAACTTCAGGTGCTGCATAATCAACCATACAAAAAAGGCTTGAAAATGGCATGTAGAGTTAAACCAGTATGATAAATGTGTGCATCAAAGCTTGTATTCTTCTTGTACCAGTCTAAGCTGATTTAAACCAGGGATGGAGAACCTACTTCTCTTCAAGAGCCAGTTCAATTCCATATTTTAGTAAAATCTATGACCCATATAGGAAGAGAAGGGCTTTCCCTAGAGAACGAGAAGTACTGAGGGATCCTGGTCAGGGCAGGGAAAGTAAGGGGAAAGGCTGAGGGAACATGCTCAATGTAGGGGTAGGAAGTAAAGGGTCTGAAGAACCACACTCTGGAAAGAAGTGGAGATGAGAGTACACGATGAGGGGGGAAAGGGAAGGTATAGTTTAGACCTAAAATGAAAAATCTGGGTGAGTATGGCTTCTGTCAGAAGCAGGGCGTTCACTGAGATTTTTGCGACATGGAAACTTAGCTGCTTTCCCGCTGTTTTCACCATTTCCCATTGTTTTTCACAGGCTGAACAGGGCTCCCATATGACCTGTGCACACCCGTGGGCTGTGGAGATGAAAACTTGCCAGCTAAGCATTGGGGAAGTGCTGAAAATTGCCATAAGGTGCTGTAAAACTGCCATAAAACTATCTTAAAATTCCCAGAAAGTGACGAAAACTCCCAGAAAGTGACAAAAATGATGAAGAAATGCATCAATCACTGGATACTGTGCTGTGGAATTCGCTCCCGGAGGAGGCTCGGTTGGCTCCCACTCTCCTGCTGTTCCGTCAGGCTTCTGGCGTGGGGTGTGGGGTGGGGATTTTCCCCACATATTGCAATTTTAAATTGTTTTTAATTTTTTTATATTTTTATTGAATGTTGTTCACCGCCCGGCAGGATATAAATTTTTTTTTTAAAAAAAAAGGAGTGATGGATACTCGCAAGCACTCCTAAAAGGTTAGCATTTCCCTTTGGAACAGGGACACTTGCTTTCATCTCAGCCCTAGTCTAGACCTGTGGACCAGATCCTTTAGCTGGAAAGGCAACATATAACAAAAGGCAACATGTAACAAGGAGTCTGAGATTCCTCACCCCTGGTTTAAACCAATACAAGTGTTGACTGTAGGTAAGTTCGGACTATGGTTAAAACAGATCAGCTTTTCTCTCTCTGGAGATTTCAAATGGAGCTGGAACAGCCTGCAGGGATCCACAGTACAGCAAAAGCACTGTGACAATTCTCCACTAATCTCTTCTGACTGGGGAAGGGGCAGTCAGAGCCAGTTCTGGAAATGGCACCGCCCGTAGTAGTGTGGAGATTTTATTTCCCAATCTGAAGCCTCATAATAATAGTCAAACATTTGGTAAGATCCAACAAGCCCTCTCCCCCTTTTTATGTGAGCACATTTATATATATATTTATTTATTTATTTGTTCGTTTAAATTTATACCCTGCCCATCCCAACTGGCTCAGTCCAATTGAAACAAATGGAATTCTTACCTTGTGTAATGGCTGTCAGATTGGAGCTAGTGTGTACTCTGTATCGGTAAGGATAAAATAGATCCTGTGTCAGCCTGATCCTACCAAGTGCTTAGTACCTCCTGTGAGGCCCAGCACCTTTTACCAGCATGGTCTTTTTATGAGAATCGAGAGGATTTTTTTCCAGAGGCATTCAGTCTTGCTTAATTAGGCCCATAATCCTCTTTAACTCTGTTCTGTTAATGACTGAGCACTGAAATCTCCTACATGTAATAAAAAAGGGTAAATAAAATTAGAATCCAAGACTAAAGGTTTAACGTCAAGAGATATTTTCCAAACTTCTTAGCATTTAAAATTGGGCCCACATCACTGCAGAAAGCATTCCCACATTATAAATGGGATTTGAGAAACCCTTTCTTTGGAAATCCATTACTGAGCTGCTTATAAAATGATGTTCCCAGATTTATTTCAGTAGCTTGTGAAATATGCTCAGAAATCAGAAAAGCATTAATTAACTGTAATACCAACCATATCTGAATAATCCTTTTGTATCTGTCAGAAACTAGTAACCAACAGATCCAACCCTATAAGCTTGAGATTTAATATGGCAGAAGCCTTGAAATATTCAACAGCTTATTATTAGTCAACAGAACTATTGCATCTGATAGAAAACACCGCATTCATGTAATTATTTAAAGTTACAGTAAAGGACTCCTTGCCATCGGGAACAGGATTTTAACAGTTTCCCACTACACTTAAATGCAAAACGACCGAGTAGTCTTGCTTGTTCTTCCTATCTCCCACTCTCTGCCAAGGAGGTAGTCTCCTGGTAACATTGCTCCTCTTTTTTTTAGTGTGGCTACTCTGGAGTAAATAGTTTCAGGGTTGCGTGACCAGTATGAACAGAGATGGATGAACTTTTAAATGTTATGATCTATTTAGTTATTGTGGAAATCCAGAAAAAGTGGAGAGAAGAAAAGTGAGATGACAGGAGCAATGGTGCTCCAAGAGGAACTCATTTAGAGGAAATTTCATGTTATGATCCCCATGCATATGATTCCCAAGCCAGATTCATCTTTGGGTATTTTTAAATGAGAAAGGAAATGGCGGTGGTTCCGTGGTTGCGGGAAGTGGTTCAAATGGACAGCTACCAGAGTGGCTACTATGGCCACAGAGGTTGCTGCCATGCACTCCCCCCACCCTGACACAAGCCATGGGGGAGAGGGAAGCATGCTGAGATGGCTTTTGTAAGTGATATGTACCGGGCATGAGTTCTGGGGAAACGGGGCTCCCCAGTGCTCCTGGCCAGGTCTTGTGACTTGCAAAGGCCACTTCCCCTACTCACAGTGCCTATGAGTGGCGGACCTGTCTGCTGGCGTGGCTGACTGCTGACGTTCATATGGTCAGGGGCTTCATGGCCACTTGTTGCCATGCATCCATTTGACTTGCCCTTCACGGAGCACTATGGATTTCCCAGCAGTGCTCCATGAGTGACTGAGTGGATGCTCTACGGCTTCCCACTTTCAGACAGGTGGTCTGGTCAGACGGTGGCTCCTGGGTGGCCTCGTGAGGTAGCATTTTGTTTGAAATCACCCAATGTCTGTCTGTGCAGTGTGCACCATCCATATTTCTTATGAAGCCTTGGATTCTGTGGAGCAAATCCTTCTGCTGCCTTAGCAACCATGGAGAGACCTCACTCAATGGCAATGGAAATGTGCCTTACCACAGGAAAGAGGGAAAGAGATCCCTGCATCTCTCCTTGAATGTCAACAAAAATCATAATAAAGAAAGACAGCATTTCTTCTATTTTACTTTCTCTAGTATAAGCACATAGGGTGTCTTCACACAGACACCTGCCCCACTTCTGCCCCACCTCTGCTCTGCCTCACCCCTGTGCAGACCATCCATTTAAAGGTTGCCCACCAGATGTTGAGACAGAGTGGAGTCGGAGCCCCTGCTCCAGGTCTGCTCTGTCGATGATGCTCCTAAACATCCCAGAGCACCCCCAGCAGAGCAGGCAGCCCAACCCAGGGGCAGCAGCTGGATGCTTGGCAGATGGTTTCTTCAGCCTTGCTCTCAACTTGGGGTTGCCCCAGCAATGCCATAGCATTGCAGGCAATCCACCTGCAATGCTATGGTGCGGGGGAGGGTTGCCATGTGGGCGGAGAGTTGCCACATGGGATCTGGCAGTCACTGGCTGTGTTTAAAATGGACCCAGGCACAGATGCAAGTGGGTATAAATAAAATCTGTCTTCCCCAGCCAACTTCAAGCATTTAGGAAGAGACTGACAGGACAATCCTCCACTATTAAAGTCAATGGGAGTTTTTTTTCACTTCAATGGGTGGAAGATTGTGACCAAAGAGAGAGAATGAACCAAGGTAACAAGACAGTTGTTAATCACATCATTTAATAGACTTTTTCAAGGTGCTTGGATAGTTCAAATACTAAAGATGATATACAAACCTAACAGAATATATAGGATTTGATAAGGTCTTGAGGATAAGCCCAGAAAACCTACGTCAAGTTGGTCAGAGGATGGGGGGTCTCTGATTGTCAGGGAATGGAAATAGCAGGAAATGGATCACTCCATTATGATCTATTGCACACTTCTCTGAAGCAACAAAAGCAGCCATTCTTGGAGACAGGATGCTGGGCTAGATGGACCCAATATGGTACTTCTTATATTCTTAGATTAGCCAATTATTCAAAGGAATAGACACATCTTTATTTGTTTTGCCTCTTAATTAAACATCAGCCAATAAATAATCTTTGGGAACATGGCCAACTCTTTTCACATTCCTTTACAGTTTTAGGGAACGTCTGTGGAGTTCTAAGAGCTACTGAACAAGGTCTACTACCTGTATTCTGTGGTTATTAGTTTTGGATTCATCTCTTTTGTTAATGATTGGTGTGACTCCCCAGATTCCTTTTTGGACTGAGGGGGATGCAAAAGGACTTTGCACCACTTCTGAAAGGAGACATTTTACTTTGGACACCACAGCATGTTTTAAAATTCTGACACGGGATTGGGAAAGCTGGGAAGAGACAACTGAACTTCATTTCCTGTCCCCATCAGATGATCTGGGATAGGTTTACACTGCCCAGCTAATGCCCTATCTAATGACACTGGCCAGTATCCAGGGACTACATTAATACTGTTACATTTGTCTGAGCTTTATACATTGTTGGCAATCTTGAATCTAAACTATGAATTCTGGCATTGGTCTATTTACACAGCACTGGTCTCTGTGCCAGCATGCTATGCATGGAGTAACTCCTTCAGCTTCTGTAAATTTAATCTGGGTTTACATTGGTGTCTGGCATAGAAAATTATGATCTTGATCTTTTATATTAGCACATGGTAGGGTGTATGGGTCTAGATACTTAGCTGGTGTGAATTGACATCGTTTTACTAAAGCTGCTTTGCATCATCTGAGGATCTGACCCAGTTAACCACTGTTCAGTGTCAGAAAAAAATGGTGTCTGAGTATTGTTAGTGGATCAGATATTGCTAATACCCTAACATAGACCTAAGTACCACTTGAGCACTTAGAAGGATGTTATGGAAAGCAGGAGGCCCTTGTACTACTTTTCAGCTAACTCCTTCAGCTGATGACAGCTGCTTTTGCAATTAGCCCTCCTCCCGACCTTACGGTCTACCACAACATGCTTCAGAGATCCCTAGGAAAGGAAACTATTTCACCTAATGTGTTTGGACAAGGACAGCATGTGTGCAAATTAATAATTATGCTGTATTCTTTTCATTTTTTTCCTTTACAAAAGAACATCACTGCATCTGAGCCACTCACATATCTGCTTACCTATTCTGCCCAATGATAATGAATCCAACAGGAAGGGGGGAATATAATACTCACCAGTGCAAGTTTGGAACAGGGGTCCCCTCTCCTAATGGAAGATAAGCATCTTGAAGAGTGTTTCAGAATGGAGGTTGGGTTTCTTAGGAGAAATCTTTCCTCAGAACTGCCAACTAGGGGTCTGAAGCAATGGATCCCACTTCCTGGAATGCAATATTTATTTATTTATTTATTTAAAAGTTTTATTCCACCCGGGAGAAATGAGAAAAAAAACCAGAAAAGTCATGGGTAAAAAAAATAATGCTTTTATTCAATAATTAGTTAAAAATGGAAGGCACTCCCTCCTCCCCCCCAGTTTCTAAGCCTCTTGTGGAACCACACCCCACCTTCCAAAACCACCTAGAATTATTTTTTAAAAAAAGATATACAAGGCGATAATTAAAGAGATAAAATTAAAGAGATAAATCCTGGGAAGCTGGCACCAAAAAAAATATTAATGACCTGGCATCATGAAATTATTACAAGGACCTAGGGACAAGAAAGCAAGTCAAAAATAGAAATTTGAAATTTTACAAGAAAGCAAGAGAAAAACAACCCCCCCTTCCCTGTGAGGGAATGCCCCTGGCAACAAGAGCCTGCTCAAAGAGATGGATCCAAACAAGAGTCTGGTGCAAGGAAAGGAGAGAGGAGAGGCAGATGAAGCACTGCTATCTACTCCTGACAGCCTTTTGATGAAATGGCCACACACCCCACTGTCCCATGCTACGCTGAAACATCAGCATGGCACGCCACACAGGAAGGGTTTGGTATCATGTGGGGAGACACCGCAACTTTGCTCCGTGGCACAAATCACTCCCCACTCTTTGGGTTCTGGAAGCTGACCAAGGGGAGGGGCTTATAAGCCTCCACAGCTCTACTCAGTGCACTTCTGGGACTGAAGCCTCCACTGTTGACTTCAATATCAGGTAAATCACGGGAGTCACGGGAAATAGTGAAAGTAACAGGTGGGGTGGATAGATTCACTAAGATTGTGACCCCCATAACCTCCATGAAAAAATTGCAGCCCTACTGATAGCACTTCACTGCAAACCTCCAAATGACCTTGCCCAACTGCCACATATTCATATTGAACAAAAGGGGAGACAGAATGGAACTATGTGGATAGGTCCCAGGATAGGTCCCAAGAGGACAATAAGCAATCACCCATCACCACTCTCTGGGACCTCCCCGACAGGAAGGAGTGGAACCACCTAAGAGCAGTCCCACAGACCCCCACCAGGTCCCTCAGTCATGTCAACAACACCTCATGATCAGTTGTATGAAAGGCTGCCTAAAATCTAACAGAATCAACAGGGCAGAATTCCCCTTGTAAATCTCCAGGCAAAGATCATCGACCAAGGCCTCAAGTGCAGTCTCTGTGCCATACCCAAGATGAAAGCCCAACTGAAATGGGTCCAGGAATCAAACCGATGATATCGAGATGAGCCTGGAGATGGCAGGCAATCATCCATTCAATAACCTTCCCTAAAAACTAAAAGGGAAGGTTAGAGACAGGCCGATAGCTGGCCTGGGAGTCAGTGTCCAAAGATGGCATCTTAAGCATGGGCCAGACAACTGCAGTTTAAGACCATCTGACACCCTACTCTCCTGAAGGGAGGTGCTGACAACCCCAGCCAGTAACTGCCTCCAGCATCTCCCAGCTAGCTTTCACCAGCCATGACAGGCAAGGATCTAGTTCACAACTGTTTGCTCTCACTGCTTCAAGCACCTCCCTTACATTGGTGGGTGATACCAATTAAAACTGATCAAAAAAACAGGACAAGACTGAATTTCCATAACCTCAAACTCTGGTTCTGCAGGTAAAATGGCAGCACCCAAGCTGTGGTGAATATGAGCAATCTTGACTATTAAGTAATTAATAAAAATGTCACAGAGGGCATTAGATGACTCCATTTCCAGGTGGAGGCAGACCAGATTAACCAGGCCCCTCACCACCCAGCTCTGCCAGATACTATGATAGTAGAGAAGAAAACTTTCTTTGCCACCATCACAGCCATGTCATAGATCTATGCAGTCAGTCAGCTTCAGCACAAGACAAACACCACCTGCCCTCTAACTGCCTACCCTCCCGCTTCATCCGCCCCAGGCCCTCTGTATAGCAGGGGGACCTGTGATGCTGAAGTGGAGGGAGCAGACATCTGGGTGCAACCATGTCAATGGCTGTGCTCAAGATGTCATTCCACAAGGTGACCAGGCCATTGACAGAGTACCTACTAAGGTCAATAGGTAAATCTCTCAGAGAGTTCTGGAAACCAATTGGATCCATTAGTCTCTGAGGGTGGACCATCCTCATAGGTCCACCACCCCAACAAGGGCATAGAAGGTCAGGGATCTGTGCTTTCAGAAGGTAATTATCTGACCACAACAAATGTGTCAACACCCCTAATAATCAGAAACCCCCATTTCCAGGGTGGTGAGAAACATCTACTCCAACGTGTGTTCCATCTCATGTGTCAGCCTAGATGTTATCTGGGATAGGTCCATAGTTGTCATGACAGCTATGAACTCCTGCTCCACCCCTGAAAAGCTGACCTCAGCATGTATGTTGAAATTGTATATCCAAGATAATAAGTCAATATAGAATCTACAAAGATTTAGGGGCTGTGAAGGGCTTTTCTCAGGAATCGGTAAACTGTGGATTATTGTTGATTGAATTTGAGCATTTTTTGTGAGGGAAGTATTAAAGAAAAAATAGATTCAAGAAAAAATAACTTGTAATAACAAATTTGTATACCAAAAGCATACTCAATAACTAATATGATTAGTCTCCAGAGAAGAGCAATGAAGATGATAAAGGGTTTAGAATGTAAATCATATGTAGAGAGGTTGACAGAATGGTGTACATTTAGCATGGGGAAAAGAAGACCAAGGAGAGATTTTCTTGAAAGACTATCATAAAGAAGATGATTATTGTTTTCTCTTGATACTGAGGGTAAGACAAGAAGAAATAGGTTCAAGCTTTAAAAAGGGCAGATTTAAGTTAAGCCTCAGAAAAAGCTTCCTAACTGTAGAAAAGTTAGGGCCAGAACTTCTCAAACCGGCTGGGTCACACAATTTGAAGATGGGACACAATCCAATTTATATTTGGATTAATTTATATGGATTAATATTTATATGGATTAATATACATCAAGACTATTTATATAGTCTTGATGTATATTAATATTATATATATTATAAATATATCCCATCCTATCCTATCCCAAAACTACAGGGTGGGTCCAATATATAAAGAGTGTGATCCAGCTATGAAGCAATGCTGGGAGAAACAGCACCAGCAGAGGGCGTCGAGGCCCCGACAGCCACAACACCACATCCAGCTCCACTCCCGGGTGGAAGAGGGAGGTGGAGTAAAGGAGCAGAGCAGCAGGAAGGGGGGCAAGCAGGGATCACCTGGAGTCCCTGAAGTCTCTATACCCCCACCCAGCCAGCCCCAAACCTCACAGCACACACCCCACAGCATGAGAGCCCTGACTAGGTACACAAGTGATCCGGCTCCCATTCCCAGCACCGCTGCACATGGTGAGGTGGGGGAGGGGCAGGGCCTCTCCAAGGACTGTCCAGGGTTCTCACACCCTGGGTCTGTGTTGTGAGACTCAGGGGCTTCTTGGGCGGGGGTGCAGCAGCTCCAGCGATGCCAGGCAATCCTGGCCTGCTTCCCTATGGCTGCACCAGTTGAATAAGTGGATGCAGGTGTGGCAGATCCGGTTGCTGAAAGGGGGGAGGGCGGTGCCCACAGTGTGGCTTGTCCAGCGGGTTAGGCAATTCCTCCATGGGCTGTGCTTCCTGCTTCAACACCAGTGGAGGGGGTGTGGCCTCCTCATTGCTGGAGGATGTGTGGCCATTGGGCTGGTAGAACACTGAATCGACCTGTGCCTGCAGACCCACCCCTCCATCCACTTGTGGTTCTCTGGCCCGTAGGGCTTAGCTGGAGCACAATCAAAATATTAGGGATGGGACTTGGGGCAAAAAAACGGTTACCGGTTTTACTGGTTGCCGGTTTACAAAAAATTGGTTTACCGGATTAAAACTGGTATACCAATACTGGTTTTTTTCCCATTGATTTCAATGGGGAACTGGCCCCATTGAAATCAATGAAAAAAGAAAACCCCAATACCTCCACCCTCCCAGGCTGTGCGGGTGGAAGGGGGGACACCCCCCACCCACCCTGCACAGCCTGGATTTTTTAAAATTTAATTTTAACCAGAAGTCCGGATGCTAGTGCGGGTTCCGGGCCACTGCCAAGCCAGCGGCGGTGACCCAGATCCCGCACCAGCAGGTACTAGGTGATCCCTGGGGTGGGGGGTGGTTTAACACCCCCCCACCCCAGGGATCACCCTACCCCCCCCCCCAGGGATTGCTTTACTTGCTCTCCGGATGATGGCAGCGGTGGCAGCAGTATGGTGCGGGTCTGGCTTTCAGCACTAGTGGCTGGCTTCAGCACTTCACTAGGCCTTCTGTGGAACTTCCAGGTTTTCCCGGAAGGCCTAGTCCAGCGCTGAAGCCATCCACTAACACTGAAAGCCGGACCCATGCTGTGCTGCTGCTGCTGCCACCATCACCCGGAGAGCAAGTAAGGTGATCCCTGGGTGGGGGTGTGTAGGGCGATCCCTGGGGTGGGGGGGTGTTCAACCACCCCCCACCCCAGGGATCGCCTAGTACCTGCTGCTGCGGACTTCGGGTCACTGCCGCTGGCTTGGCAGCAGCCCAGAGCCCGCACTAACAGTCGGACTTTGGGTTAAAATTAAATTTAAAAATATCCAGACTGGGCAGGTTGGGTGGGGGGTGTCCCCCCTTCCACCCGCACAGCCTGGATGGGGGAGGGAGAGTGGGGGGGTGTTGTTTTTTTACATTGTGGCCATTCATTTCAATGGCCACAATGTAAAAAAATCCGGCACGGGGAACTGGTACCGGTACCCCAGATTACCGGGTTAATCCAAAACTGCCGGTAGAGCAAAATACTGGCAGTTTCGGATATTGGGGGAACCGAAATTCCCAGCCCTACAAAATATGTACAAGTAAATATAAAATCAAACCCATAAAATACTTTACAATCATTGCCTCTAGAAAATGATCAGGCCTGGGCTTTTGTGTACCTTCAGAGAAAGGAAGTTTGAAAATTGTGGAGCAGCCATGAGAACGCCTCCTTGTCCAATGGACGTTGTGCATGGATAGAATGAGAAAGAGATTGTTCATAAGGATGGTTCCTAATGCTCACGATGGAACCTAAGAGAGGAGGCGATCTTTCATATATCACTTTCTATGTCTTTGGATGTTTTTAGATGAGTGTCACCTCACCACTACCCTCCCATTACCCACTGGTTACCCACAGCAACCAGTGGGTAATGGGTGGGTAATGGGCTTGTTTGAAAACACCCGTTAAACTCTCTGCTGTTATGGGATTGTGTTTAAATCATAAAATAGTATCACAAGAGCAAAAGCTTTGAAAACCACTGAGTTAAGCAGTAGAAAAAGTTGTTTGTCGATGAACCCTCAAAGAAGACGAGGACACCTCCATGGGTTTTAATGGCCGCACTCTTTATTAATCGTTTCCAAAGGGGGGAAAGGGTACCCCTTCCGCTTTCCTCCTTGAACCGGGGTCCTCCCTTTTAAACTATCCCTGTTTCCCAATCACAGGAGGTTCCCAACACCCCCTACCGGATGCCACCCTGTTAATCTGGCGCCCTTCTTCCCCATATTCTCAGTTTAAGTCTGAGGGGAATCTTCCTGTGCCCTACCTTGTAAACTTCTTTAACTTACACCCTGCCCCAATCACCAGGTTTCTCTGGGCCGGAGCGGGTTGTTTGTTCCCTGGGCCGGAGCAGGGGTGGGGGTGGGATTAACCAACAAGGGTGAGAACACTGTAACCGCCTGTTTGGCACATGGTCTTCCCAGCAGGTTTCGGCCATTTGCCTCTCACCCTTGGGCTGACCATGCAGTGGGCAGCACTGTGCAGCTATGCATGGCCTTGTCCATCTCTTAAGGAGATGTTCTTAATCATGCTATGCTATTAACTTAACTTTATTCAACCATTCATTAAACAATTGGCCTTAAGTCTGCCCACCGCCACCAGAACTGCCAGATTTGCTTGGCTGGTTCGCGGCCAAAACCCCAATACTTCCAAGGATCTCGACTAGCCGGCATTTTAGGACCCCATGGCAAAGATTACAACACGTATCTAATAGGTGGACACCATCACGTCTAAACAACTCGTCCTTGTCATGGTTGATACCTTCATGACTGATAACCTTTCCCCCTTTTCTTTGTAGCCAATTACCTATCTTAGTGTTTGCCCGCTTTTGCGCCCAGTCCACCCACCCTGGGCGTTGAGTGTTGTCCCATACCCTCAGACCACACCAGTGCGCACCCCTGAAATCTCTCCTGTACCACTTGCAGGTCAGCCTTCACCCTCTTTGTCAGCCACAGCCCCATTACCCTAGGCAGGTTGTTCTCCTCTAAGTGTATTACAAGCACAGCCAGTGCAGGAAATTCTTCTTTCACCACAGTCAGCATTGGGAGCAGTTTCTCCCAAAGCATCCCACACCTGCGTATCCAGATTACCTCTGCCTGGTCACTTTGGCCCAGCTGGGTACCCCACCCGCTGCGTGTGGCCATCTTTCCTGCCCAGTGCACGATGCTGTGACTGACGATCCAGACCATTTTCCCTCCCCACAGAGGTGACGTGTCTGCAAAAGAAATCAGAGTTAAGTGGTTGTGACTCCTTCAACACCCTTTGCCCGCGCACTCTTGTCTCAGTGTTCCTGATATACGAGCAACACATGCCTGATCGCCTTCTCCCTATCCTGTGTATCTTCTCCCCAGATAGTCCCATGCTTTCCGCTGCTGATGCTGCCCCAATCCTAAAGGAGTGTGCACTGTAACAGCCCGTGTCGAGACCCGCTGCCCTAACACACATGCTAAGTACTGCTCCCAATTGATAATGTGTCAGGGGGGCCCGTCCCCATGAACAAACAGAGGGCCCATGCACCCTGGATGAGACACTAAGTACTCTCTCATCCCTGCCATGGGCCAAATTCAGGTATCCTCAGTGGAGCAGAGCCTAACCATGTGCCCCCTCCCCTTCTGATCGGTCTTTGATCTTCGGAGATGCAACATGAGCGCACCTTCAGTAGAAAAAGCTGTTAAGAGAAGTTGTGAATTCTCTTTCTTTGGAGGTGTAAGTAGATAGATATGGACATGACTGGATACTAGTTTCGGTATGGAATCTGTAATTGTGCAGGCAGCAGGAGGCCAGACTAGAGCATCCTTGAGGTCCCTTAAAGTCTGACTCTTAGCAATTATGTGAGTACGTGCACATCTTCAACTTGCAAAGTATCATCATTTTTTCAGTCAATGGCAGCTGTCAACTTTTGCTTGGATTACCTGTAGGACACATAGGGGTAAGCACAATCCTTTCTGGTATTAAATTCCTGAAAGCTTTATTGCTATTGTTTTCAATCACTATTAATTATTATTATTATTATTATTATTATTAAGTATACTTTATTTTATAAAAGTATATAAAATACTAGTCGTATTTTGTAGTACTAGTAGTACTATTATTATAGTAGTACTATAAAATATTATATTTTTATTTTATAAAAGTATGATAAAATATATTATTATTATTATTATTATTATTATTATTATTATTATTATTTCAGGGCCCTGAAATAAAACGAAATAATTTAAAATAGTTTTAAACAAGAGGGGAAGGAAAAAGGGAGGACAGAGTACGTTAAGGAGACCAGCAGTGGATCCAAAAAGCACCTAGAAAATAAATACATTTTAGGTGCTTTTTTAAAGGTGAGGAGGGAGGAACTGAGACAGACATTTGGGGGGGGGGTGTGGTTAGACACTGAAGGGCCCACCACAGCAAAAGCTCGATCAACTGCTGACTTAAGATGCAATTGTGGAACCCCAAAACTGTGGGTGGTTCCTGAATGGAGATACGCATCAGCGTGGGACTCCAGAAGAAAGTCTCAAACATAGCCAGGGCCTAAACCGTTCAGGGTCCTGAAAACCAGCAGTGCAATCTTAAACATTCTACAAGTAGTTAAATGCAGAGAAAACAGGTCAGGCATAATATAGTGGCTGCCTAAACTAGTAAGCAGTCATGTTACCGCATTCTACGCAAGCTGAAAGCGACAGATAAGCACTGCTAGTACCTGATAGAAGAGGGAATTACAAAAATCAAGTCTTGTAGTTACCAGGGCATGGGTCACTGTGGCAATGTCAGCCTGAGATAAATAAGGGCATAATATATGCAAATTGCATAGTTGAGAAGAGCATTTCCACACCACGCCCAATACCTGAGTTTACATGGACAGAACATGGTAAAAAACGATGCCTAAGTTCTTTACCTGCTCCATTACCTCTACTGGGACCCCATTCACGTTGACTGTCCTGAGGAAGGCAAGGACATCCTTATATATGCTGTCCCTTCCCACCAACATCACCTTAGTCTTCCCTGGACTGAGCACGAGGTAGCTATGACGCATCCAGGTGGCTAAGTCATTCAAACATTCCTCCAAGGCAGAGACCAAGTTGTCAGGGCTCATGGGGCTAGAGATATACAGTTGTGCATCATCAGCATACTGATGATACTCAACCCTGTGCTTGATCATGATATCCCTAAAGGGCTGCATGTATACGTTAAACAACATGGGCAAAATAATAGAACTTTGAGGAACGCTGCAATTCGGACCCCTTGGGGAAGATGACACATATCCATCCATCACCACCAATTGGCTCCTCCCTTCTAGGTATGACGGAAACCACAGTCTGGCAGCTCCTGTCACATGAGCAACATTCCTCAGCTGCTGAAGCAGTGTTATGGGGGGGACGGGGAGAAAGAGCCTCACTCACTCTCTCTCCACTGTGCATCAGGTATTCCTTGGACCCCTAGGAATCTCTCTGGGTATAAATGCCCATCAGGATAGTATTTGGACCCTTCCAACTGCGGAGAGTTAGGTGATGTTAGGTTCCTGTCATCATCAGGCGTGGGGATGCAAGGGTCCTGTGGCTCCCTACCACACACAATCAATTGCAAACACCCCAGGGAGAGTTTGGGGTGGGGGGAGCGTGGTCTCCCAGGAGAGTGGAGGAAGGAGGGGTATGGGGGCCCAGGATCCAGGAGGGATAGGGAGCAGGGGAAGGATCTTACACACCACAGGGGAATACGGAGCCCTAGGCCAGGGAAAAGGGAAGGGGGAAGCTCTCTTCGTCTTTCACTCACTCTTTCACTCACAGATTCAAAGGGAAGGAAGGAGGGAAACAAGGGGGTAAACTCACTACACGCGTATAGCAAAACACACTTCAAGACCAGACAGGGAACAACAGGAAAGAATACAATCACTTAGCTTTCTCAATGCTGTGGGGCCAGTCCAGACCGGAAAACCTGATCACCAGCACTGCTTTCAAGGCAGCGCTGGGTTATGTAGCCCTTTCATTAGTGTCTGCAGCTGGAGGCTTCCCCTGCAGGTGGGCTGAGCGCCGTAGGGTCCTAGATTCCATCCCTGTTCCGCTAGGGCTGGGTGCAGCTGCTGGTGTGGGAGTCGCTTCAGGTGGTGGGGGCCCTGTAACCCCTCATTCTGCAGCCAGCTCTGTGGCACCTGTCTGCTGGGACGGAATCCCAAGGGGGACTAGGGGTGGTATTGGGGGCAGGGTGGCTCGGCGATGATAGCGGAGTCCCATGACAAGCAGCAACACATGGTCAATTGTATTGAACATTGCCATAAGACTCAGCATGAAAATGCCCAGCTGTCCTTGATCTAAAATCATCAGCAGGTCATTCAACACCTTCAGAAGTGAAGTCTCTCCCCTTTGGGAAGGCCTGAACATGGACTGGAATTTCCCCAAAATATTGTTGGAGTCCAGGTGTCTCTGTAGCCACACAGCCACAGCCTTCTCAGTCACCTTCCCTAGGAAAGGAAGATCAGAGAACAGGCAAGCATTCCAACAAAAAGAGATTCTTTCTTGAGAAGGGGATGGACCTCAGCACATTTGAGGGCGGCTGGAACCCTGTCTTCCTAAAGGAAGCTTTAACAATGCCTGCCAATAAAGGTACCACCACCTCAACACTCACCTTCAACAGTCAGGTAGGAAGCACACGTGTTGGGTCTCAACGATCCCAGCAGCGCACGAACCTCCTCCTCATCAACCACACCATTGGGTAAGTTCAGACATGCTGGGCCTCCAGGCCCAACATGCTGAAACCCGGACTGGGATGCGTCTCGGATCCCGGTCAGTGATGAAGCCAGCCGTCCTTTAGACATCCCAGCTTCATCATGCAGGGTAACCTCGGAGGGGGAGGGGCCATGTGGTGCGACCTGCGGCCACATGGCCCCACCCCCCATGCTTCCTCATCTGCCCACCCTCAGGGAGATGGGTGGACGCAGCGGTCAATGTGGCTGCTGTGCCCGATCCCGTACCACGTTGCGGACCACGCTCAGGAATGGCGCAAGGTAACACACGTTACTTTTGCCCCTTTCCTGATCATGGTTCAGCTAACCATGGTTCTGGAGGTGAGGCCAGCCTCACCCCCAGAACCATGGTTAGCTTTGAACCCCGCCAGGAATTCACCATGGTGAACATCTGGTGGAGCTCAAACATCCATGCCACCCATCACAGTCACCACACTGGATCCACTGTGATCCAGTGTGGTTGACTGTGGTGGTGACACGTCTGAAATTACCCATTGATAAACATCGGGTAATTTCAGATGTGCTAGGCCTCCAAGCCCAAGACGCTGAAATCCAGACTGGGATCTGTCTCGGATCCTGGTCAGTGATGAAGCTGGCCAGCCAGATGTCCTTTAGACATCCTGGCTTCATCACGGAGGGGAATTGTGGAGGAGGTGGGGTCATGCGGTGCAACGTGCGGCCGTACAGCCGCACAGCCCCGCTCCTTGTGCTCCCACATCCACCCGCCCTCAGGGAGACGGGTGGACGCAGTGGCCAATGTGGCTGCTGCGCCCGATCCTGTACCGCAGTCTGGACCATGCTCAGGAATGGGGCAAGGTAATATAAATTACTTTTGCCCCTTTCCTGATCATGGTTCAGCTAATCACAGTTCTGGAGGTGAGGCTGGCATCATCTCCAGAACCGTGGTTAGATTTGAACCCCGCCAGGAATTCACCATGGTAAACATCTGGTGGGGCTCAAACAGACGAGCCACCCATCACAGCCACCACACTGGATCCACTGTGATCCAGTGTGATTGACTGTGGCGTCACGTCTGAAATCACCCATCATTATCATTCATAAATATATTAATAAAAGTACACATCCTATATTCAATTATGTATCTCTTTATTTGATAATGTGGTCATTTTATAGTGTTCTAATATTCATAGAGAACCAACAAATAAATAACATTAACCAGGATCCAATAGCACTCTTGCCCTCATTATTAATCTTTATCTTAAAGTGATTTATCTTCTACTGACTAGGGGAGCATTCTCTTTCTGTCATTGTGCAAAGACTAGGACCAGCTGACATTTTATTATTTTAATGAAAAATTAGTACCTTTTTTTAACAAAAAAGAAATGAGCATTTCCAAAAAAAACTTGCTATTTGTACAAAAGGACTTTTCAGTTTGCCAAACATTCTCATCAGATTTCTTTCAGAACTTACCAACTTTTTTTTTAAGCCAGAAACATTTCAAAATGTTTCTATAATTCTCCATATCCAATAGATCACTCTAAAACTGTGTAGCAACTTGGGAGAGATAATTCTAAGTTCAACAATACCTCATATTCCAGAAGAGTAGTGGTGTTACTCTATAGCTCTAAAACAGCCAAAAAAGAAACTTGTGGCACCTTAAAGACTAAGAAGAAAATGTCTTTATTTTGGCATGAACTTTTGTCAGCAAGCTCATAGGCAGCCTTATTTTATTAAAAAAGAGAAAGTTAGTCAGAAACCACTAAGGCTGTTTTTAGATGTGCCACCAGGCCGGGCGGATTTAAATAATCCACTTTTGAAAAATTGCGTGGGCGACGTTTGGACATGCCACTGCCATTGAAAACCGCTGGCCATACATTCCTTATAAACCATATTTTAAATACCATGATATTGAGGTATTTAAGGAATGCGCGGTCAGTAGTTTTCAATGGTGGTGACACACCTAAAAATGGCCTGAATTAAACAGTGGAACAAGCTGTTTAGAGAAGTGGTGGATTCTCTTTCTTTGGAGGTGTATAAGAAGTTTAGGATGTGACTGGATGGTTTGGGCATGGAAACCTGTAATTGTGGAGGAGGTTGGACTAGAGGATCCTTAAGATCCCTAAAAGTCTGACTCTTAGCAATTATGTGAGGACTTGCACATCATAAAATCTCTGCCACCACTCTGCGACAAAGGGGAAAAAAAGAGGGACAGATTTTTGAGTCTGTGTTTAGTTTAAGACTGTGGAGAGGACACAAGTAGCCATTTCTCATATTTCTCGGAGTGTCATATGGGGGTACTGAGCCAATTTAACAGCACTAGGGATGGGCGAACGCGGTTCGGAAGTTCAGAGTTCGGCCCGAACTCGGCCTGTTCGGACGACCGAATCCGAACCCGAATCTGAATCTGAACACGAACTGGCCGAATTGAACTCAATACCAAACGTCAAAATGACCGAACAGTTCGGTCAGATCGGATCACTTTTGGGTGAGTTCGGGTGGCAAAAAAAGGTTCACTGGAAGGTCGAACGTGATAGGGAGGGGTAGTACTAGTCACTGAGGAGCAGACTTCCAGGTACCAGGGGTGGAGAGGCTTGCAAGAAATGAAACTATCTGCCTCCCCCCTTCCCAACACCTTCTGAGCTAGTCACTGTTTCTGAACAGCAGGCGTTGAGTAGGATTATTAGATTGCTTTAAGTTTCATTTCAGTTTTGTACTGAAATGAAATTTAAACCTTAAACTGAAACCTTGTGTTGTTTGTGATTCCCCCCATCCCATATAGATAGATAGATAGATAGATAGAGACAGACAGACAGACAGACAGAGAGACAGAGAGATAAATAGGTTAGGGACAGTAGATAGTTGTAGGAGGTAGTTTAGTGATAGAGATAGTTTTAGTGTTTGTAGGAGTAGGCCTGTATACTTATTAGATAATCCATTTAGTTCATAGCATTTAGAATAGTTAATAGCAGTTAGATTTAGTGTAGATAGATAGATAGATATAATATTAGATTAAAAATTAAATTAAAAAACCCATATAAAAACAAAAAAACCAAATAATAAAAAAACATATAAAACCAAATAAGAAACCAAAAAAAATATAAAAAACAACAAAAACACCCATAACAAAACATTTCCCGAACGACCGAACCCGAACCGAACGGCCGAACCGAACGGCCAAACCCGATCCCGGACAACTAACCGAACTGCTGAACCGAACGGCTGAAACCGAACCGCAATCTGTTCGCCCATCCCTAAACAGCACAAGACCAGTTATGGATTCTGTCTACACAAATAGTATCTCTGGGTAACCAGTTAGTCTAGTTTTCCTGCTGTTATTCCTATTTAAAAGTGTGAACCTGAAGGTAGTCACTTTTAACCACAGGGGTTTTCAGGCTTAGAAGGAGTTTTTAAGCCAGTCCCTTCCTTAAGAGTCATTTGAGAACCCTTGGGGGTGGGTGGGTGGGAGGGGTGGCGAGAATGGCCAGGCCAGGCCCTTTGGCCTTGATCAGGGAGAAAACTCCTGGTTGTTCTTGAACTATGCTTCCTTCATGGGTGGTTCTGCCTTTTTGGTTTGGCAGTTGTGTATTGTTAAAAACTGTGGTATCCATATTTTGGAACTGAAAGTTTCACTAGCCTCTCTTGGATACAATTGTTTGCCATTCATTCAGCATCAACAGTCTTTCATGGCTTATAAAACCTTGATGTTTTGGGTGTGTTGTTTTGCACTAGAACATTTACATGACTAAATCCCACATTTTCCTTGAAGAAGCACTGCCATATGCAGCTGAGAAAAGGATGGAGGGGGGGGGGGAGATTTCACTATCCAATTCTGGATCAAAAACTCTCCAAATAACCCATGCTTTTCACAGGAAGTACATTATGCTGAATTATATTGCCAATTTGCTATGCCATACAACCCTGTTGTTACAGAAATGTAGCCTTGAGTTCTTTCAATTGCTAATCAAGATTTCCGGGGTCTATTTTCTCAATCATCCTTCCAGCTCTGAGGGGGGAAAGTCTATCTATATCTGTGTCTAATTACAGCATCCCCTTATTTGCTTGAGCATAGATCAGAGCATGTGAAGCCAATTGCTCCAGAGCATTTTTATCGTATTTTACCCATCAAAAAGATCTCAGAGTTATATATTCCAGGAAGATACAAGTGAGAATAATGCATCCAGCATGAATACAAATAAATGTTTTTGAAATGAATAAATCCTGGGCTTCATTCTTGTCTCCTTTATGCCAGTTTATTTCTGGAAGAACCTTATTTAAAACTGTTGGACTTTGTCCTGTCATATCTATCTGTTTGCTTGGATCCCATTGTGTTATTTGAAATCCACTCTTTCCATTTGATTAGTGCCATCTATACCAATAATTTAAACTTAAAATTGTTAAACCGTAAGGAACTCTGAACTTTTCATTATTTGCAGAGCCATTGGGTGAAAGCAAATGAGACAGCAGACCTGAAGTATCCCACAATAGCCTGAAGAAGCCCAGGAGTCACCTGGTCATCAGTTAGGTCACTGCCAGATGCTTGCCCATGTCTGTCTCATGGCAGACAGGTGAATGATACGTATGTGTGGGCGGGAGGCTGTTGACAACATAGCCTGGGCAAAGGCACAGTCACCTGGATGAAAGCAGGCTAATGGTCACCCTCCTGTCTCTTAGGTCCTGTCCAGCCCTGCCACAAGGCAAGATCTGAGGATTGAGCCCAGAGGAAAATGTTTACCCCGGCCGCCAAACAGCTGACTGGGGGGCTGGAGGAGCACCCTCCCAGCTGCTTGGCATGCACACCTGGACTGGATGAGGGTGTGCCTCATGACCCCCCATAAGCTGTTTGTTGGAAGCTCTGCCTGGGCAGCAGGGGTCCTGGCATCCTGTCCCATATGGATGTTTCCTCAGACAACCCACGGCTTGGTGGGACCTGTGACAGCAGCTCCTACACCTGGATTACTGGGGAGGGGAGACTGTTCATGTGAACTGCCCTTCCTGTGGTCACGAGGAGTGGAAGCTGCAGTGGCTCTCCTCAGAGAGGCCCAGGGAGCTGGATCACCCCTGCCTCATTTGTTTTCACCCAGTGAAAATGATGAGATATTAAGTTGGCAAGAAACAAGTCAAAATTGCCATCAAATCCACTGGCGTCTTTAAAAGCTGCTTGAAATTCATAAGGAAATTATTCTGGAAATTTGCTAATATCCTTTTCTCATATACTTTAACTGCTTTTTCAGAACCCCAGAGTTCCCTTGTGACCACCTCCTACCCCAACCCCATAAAGAAAGAAAGAAAGAAAGAAAGAAAGAAAGCCGCTTAATTCTAAAGTGAAGGCTTGTAAATGTCGTTTCTCATACTCTTTGATGGGTCATTGCCATCAAAGATATTTTGAGCTAATCATTTAACAGCATCTCATATAATTTTAGTTAGGGTATTTACATAAGTAAATGCTCTCAGACAAATGAAAGTGTCAGGCTGAGTCAGCCAGAGCTACAGTATGTTAAGAATTCACAGAAGAAACTTTTAAGTATTAACTCCTTTAAAAGGAGCCAAAACTTCAGTTTCAATTATTTGTGGTTGATATCTATATTTCAGTAATATAGTAAACATTCAACTTCATGGGCACCTCAAAGTGCCGAGCCTGCTCTAAGTTAAACCATCATGGCCATCTGCAATAAAAATCTTTCTCTCTTCAGTTACTGGGAACATCGTTGAGCTCATAGACTAAACATTTAACAGTTGTAAGCAGTCAGCAGCTTTATTACTTCTTACTACCCTGGTGGATTTGTTCTGGATTTAATTTGTATAAGTACATCAAAGAATTTTAATTCTGTAGTATCCCAGTCTTTTCGACTGTTTAAAGATTATTTGTCTTCTGAAAAAGTTTGAATGTAAACTAAAATGAAAATTGTCTTGATGATTTTATTCTGTTTTAAATGACTGTCACGTCATTTCCCATGTGTTTCAACAATGCTCCTCAAGCTTAAACGCATGTTTCCTTCTTTCAAGTAATGCTGAGCATGTCAGTTTTGAGTTACAGTCAAGTGGTTTTTCTTTATTTTGATAGCTTTCTCATCTTGTACAAAGTTCAATGAATTAAACACTTACTAATGTCATCAATTTGTCTCATTCCTTGCTTACTTTCTGTACTAGATGACAAACAAGTATATACTTAATGGATCCATCATGCTAAACTAATACATGACCTAGTGGTAAAGTAAACTTTTCATGAAAATTGCATCTGGTTGAGGAGTATTCGTTCACCAAACATACAACTTGGCAAATTTTGCATCTTTTATTGGAAACCTCTTAAAGAGGTTAATAAAATATTCACAAAACAGTACTGTTGTATATAATAATTATTTAGAAATATAGAAACATGGATGGATTTTTCACCAATTAAAGTCAATCGTAGTTTTGTCATTGACTTCAGTGGATGCTGGATTAGAGTTAGAACAAATATGCCTTTCAAATACTGAATTTGACAAATTCAGTATGTTTGTATTCATTTTAACAAAGTGTTATTTGTTTCCCATACTGTTTGCAGGAATAAATATTGATTTATGCTATTTCACTTAGGTAACTTTGAGTGATTAGTAACTTGGTTTTGGTATTTTGGTTACAATTGTGGTAACTTCTTGTTGGAAACTGCTTACTCTGTTTATTTGGTCACTTTGTTTTGGCAACTACGGGTACTTTCAGACATGACGTTAACCACCCTTTAACCACCCTTGGTGGTTATTTATGCATGTTGCAGGGCTGTATTGGTGTCCTATGAAGCCCTGCAACATGCATAAATAACCACCAAGGGTGGTTAAAGGATGGTTAGCGTCATGTCTGAAAGTACCCAATAGTAACTTTGTTTATTTGGTAACTTTGTGGGTAATATTTAGTTCTATTGTGTGCCAGTCTGATATGAATATATAATGTTGCATAGTATGCTAAGTAGAACCGCTAAAGTAACTGAAATACCAACTAAGCAAAGTTACCAAATAAATATAGTTGCCAAAACAAAGTGACCAAATAAGTGAAGTAATCAAAAGTACTGAAATCAAGTTACCAAATAAGTGAAGATATCAAAACAAAATAATTGAATTAACAAATATGCAAATATTGCATAATTAGCAACGATTTACTTGGACATCTATTAATTTAAACAAATATATGAATGACCTTCACAAATATGAAATGGAATATTCATTTCAGCATTACAGCCTATGAAATGTAATTTAAGTGAACAAATGGCAGCACATAGATTGCAGTAAAGATCCAGGGTGAAAACAAAGGGGGTAGTAGCTCACAATATCCCACAGTAACCTGTGGGTGTCTTTAGACATAACATAAATAGGTATCTGTATGTGTGTTTTGACCTTGATATGAACACCAGTTTGGCACTGTGTTCACCATATGGCATTACAGCCCATCTTGGAGTAAATTGATTTGCTCGCCACCCGATCTCAGCACACAAGCAGTACTACCTCGTTCCCTCTAGTTACTATCTACCTACCCTTCACCTCTAAGCTTCTGGAACGTGTTGTCTACTCACGCTCCCTGGATCTCCTTTCTGCCAACTTCTCCACTTCTCCCTGGACCCTCTCCAATCTGGCTTCCGCCCCTTCACTCCACTAAAACTGCCTTTGCCAAGATCACCAGTGATCTACTTGTTGATAAATCTAAGCGCCTTTACTCCATTCTTGTCCTCCTTGACCTCTCTGCTGCCTTTGACACCATCAACCACTCACTCCTGCTGGACTCTCTTCGCTCCCTAGGCTTCTGCGGTTCTGTTCTTGACTGGTTCTCCTCCTACCTCTCTGGCCACTCCTTTAATATGTCTCTTCCAAATTCCAACTCCTTCTCCCTCCCCCTCTCGGTTGGGGTTCCCTAAGGCTCTGCCCTGGGCCCTCTCCTCTTCTCTATCTACACCCTGTCCCTTGACAAACTCATTGCCTCCCATGGCTTCCAATATCACCTCTATGCTGACAACACTCAACTCAATCTCTCCATCCCCTCTCACTACCCGTCTGTCCAAGCTCGCCTCATCAATTGTCTCTCTGATATCTCCACCTGGATGTCCCAACGTCAGCTCAAGCTCAACGTGGCTGTCACAAACAGATACTTGACTATAGGTCTAACAAATATGAAAAGCTGAAGGTTAAACATGTATGTAATGAGAACTGTAAACTCACTTCATGTAATCATGTAATGTAAAACTGAGAACTAGAAACTCAGTCCAAGCACTGGAGAGAGACAATGATATGCCAATGTAATTGTAATCGTAAGCATAAATACTTTATTGTCCAGCAATTATGCTATAGCAATATTACAAATATACAAATATCAAAACATAACAGCTCAAATAAAAAAATTCAGATGCGATGGGTCAAAACCACCCATTTAAATTAAAACATAACCACAGCCACAGATTAAACTCTTCTTCAATTAACCCAGAGAGTCGGAAAGTAGTACTTAGCCCCATGTACAATATCCTCCAGCCAAATAACTGCTTACACTGGTCTGGGGATATATACCCCGATTAGACCTTGGCTTCTTTAGCTAACTCTCCTCCATTCCATAAGTAAAAGAAAAAAGGCAACTGCTTTAGTTAATTGTAAGTCAGAGGTTTCCATCAAGGAGATCATTTTCTCCTCAACTGAGAAAGAGGAGTTAACAAATAAAGGGTCAATCCATACTGCTCTGAGGTCCTTATAATAATGGCAGTCAAATAT
The DNA here is from genome assembly GCA_003113815.1 of Sphenodon punctatus. Classification (NCBI taxonomy): domain Eukaryota; kingdom Metazoa; phylum Chordata; class Lepidosauria; order Sphenodontia; family Sphenodontidae; genus Sphenodon; species Sphenodon punctatus. The sequence goes on from QEPC01009677.1 coordinate 82,220, forward strand.
GACATGCGATAGGGACTCTACTACACAATCATCACAGGTACAAGTTCTAAGATGATATGCCAAGCCCTCTCTTCTGCCTTTAAATACAGCTGTATTAAATAAATTAAAACGCAGTAAAGTGATCTGTCTCCTAAGTCTTGGATCCAAGATCTGAATTAAGTAGTTCTCCAGGGAGACATGCTGCTTTATTAAAGGATATAAAGGGGCTATCCTGTTAGACCTTACTGCAGCCAATTCTTCCTCCACAACACAACACTTAACCTGATATTTGATCTCTAATTTATCCAAATGGATCTCCAAAGGCTCAGTTCCCTCTGAGGAAAAAGCAAAGGTTTTCAAATCCAGGCAGCCCACCAATATGGTGTACTGCTTGTGTGGTTCCTTTGCTCACTGAAACATTGTGCTACTCAACACGAGCACTGGCCCTGCACCAGCTTATGCCAGAAAGACAATGCTCTGATATTTGATCGAACTGATATCTTCAGGAGACCTGTTTCAGCTCACAAGAGCAGCAGAGGCATTGCTCTTGGGGCTTTGAGAATGGTCCGTAAAAAATAGTTTTGTGGGAGTTCCAAAGTGTTTTGGAAATCCATATCTGTAATTTCAGCTCCAACCAACAATTGTGGCAGGACTTTCATTGTAAAAATATTGATAACTTGCCTGATCGATGTTGCTGGGGAGGAATGGAATAGGCGCAAAATAGCGCCAAGTGTCTGTATTGCCTTTGCCCTTAACATCTCATAATTGGCTCTCCAGGGCTGAGAGGCTGAAAATACCATACTGAGCTAGGTGTAGAGATATGTCAATGTGTATTCAGAAAGGCTAACACCTTTGGAGACACTAGACAGAAACCCCATTGAGTTGCAAATAGAGCAACTCTTCCTTTGCCTATGTGACATGGAACACAGAGAGTTCTCCAGGCGGGAAAAGTGAGACAAAGGAACTTGAAAACATATAAAAGGAGTGATTGTTGCTATCAAGAATACACTTGGAATTGGAATTGGAATTGGAACTTACTTCAACCTCTGATTCTGAGGAGTCTTCGACTGCAGCTGAAAGGCATCAGCTCTCCTGCCAGCCAGACTTCTGGAACTATGGACTGAGAGAAAGAACTTTTAGTTTAACCAACTTAAGATTGGCACCCAGCCACCTTACATCACTTGTTTAGAAAGGGACTTTTATAGGGTAAGACTTTAACTAGGGATGCTCGCAGTACAGTTTAGGAATGAGTTATTTTGTTTACTTTATTAGTCTCTCTGTGTCAAACTATCTTTGCTCATGCAATCAATAAACTTTCTTCTTTGCTAAGTGTCTGTGTCTAGCATTGGGGACACAATCTGAGTACTTGTGCTTTCAAGCACTGGCAACCCCCGAGAGAGACATTGTGTAAATGGGAAGTTTCTGGGAATTTGAGAGACAACGGGATTATCCCACTTGCAGGACTGAATCAGCCAGAGAGAGAACTGGTTCAGGTGGGCTGCAAGTGAGGGAAATTGTGTCACCCAACCCAGAAAAGGGAGCCATGGACCCCCAAAACCTTGACAATGGCTAAGACTGAACTCCTTATCTTTCCTCCCTACCCTTCCTCTCCCTCTTCCCTGTCCATCCTTATTGTTGGAGTCACCATCCACCCTGTTCCCCAAGCCCATAGCTTGGGTTTCGTCTTCAATACTCACCTCTCCTTTAAACCTTACATTGACTCTGTTGCCAAGTCCTGTCGCTTTGCCCTCTATAACATTGCTCGGATTCGCCCCTTTCTCCCTGTCTCCTCAGACAAAACCCTTGTTCACACCATGGTCATCTCTCGCCTTGACTACTGCAACCTCTTCCTTGCTGGCCTCCCCTGCTCTCACCTGTCCCCCCTTATCTCCATCCAAAACTCTGCTGCTAGGATCATCCATGAAGCCTGTCGCTTCGACCACGTGCAGCCTCTCCTCTCCATACTTCACTGACTCCCCCTTCCCCAACGCATCCTTCACAAACTCCTAGTATTCTCTTACAAAACCCTTCACAACCTTGCTCCCCCTTACCTCTCAGCCCTAATCTCCTTACACACTCCTGAATGCACTCTCTGCTCCTCCTCTGTCCCCTCCCTCGCTCTCCTTCGTCTCCCCTGCTCCCATAACTTCCTTTGTCCCTTCTCCCTTGCTGCCCCCCATGCCTGGAACTCCCTCCCATCCCACATATGCCTTGCCCCCTCCCTCCACACCTTGAAATCTCTCCTCAAAACCCACCTGTTCCTCGCCGCCTTTCCTGATGCCTGTTAGAACTTTCCTCTCAATATTTACTGTCTGCCCTCCCTGGAGACTCCTGCCTAACTTCAACCAAGCCAAGCACAGGCACCTGAGACTTCGCATCCGCTTGAATGTTATTTATCCCTTATCTCTCCCTATGTCCCCTCTCCTTGTCTCCCCCCTCCATATCTATTAGATTGCAAGCTGTAGGCAGGGACAGCATCTATCTTATTGTTCTGTAAAACACCAGGTAGACAGCTGGTGCTATACAAATGCTTATAATAATATAATAATAATTCCCAGTGTTGCACCTGCTAAGATGCCACATGACATAATTAGACACAATATTAGCCACGTGTTCAGCTGGAACATGCAAATTGTCCTTGTTATGCTAGGGAGTTCACAAAGCATGTTCATTCAACAGGTGGCCAAATTGGTGTTGGGATTGTTATAGTGCTTACACACAACGGCCAAACACATGTTTAGGGATTTTGATATCCAAACTTTTTTATGTCTAAAGATGCACTGTGAGTCACCTGCCTGTTAGTTAGGTGGCTGCCAGAGGTTCTTCCATTTCAGTCTGGGGCAGGCACCTGGCTGCTACAAGATGTATCGGCCAGAGAAGGCGAGTGACGCAGTGCATACTACTTTTGCCCCACCCAGCTAATGTGGGGTCACAGGACTGTCTCCTCTCTGGTCAGCTCTTCCATTCCTCTGGGCTCCCCAACCAGCTGTTTGGCAGCTGAAGTGAACATGCTCCTTGGCCCCCCATATCAACTGTTTTGCAGCAGCTCCTCCTGGGAGGTTGATCCTGCTGCACAACAGGGGTCCAGGAGTCCTGCACCATGTGGACAGCTCCTCGGCTGACCTGTTGTGCGGATCAACTTGTGATGGCAGCTGCCCCACCCTAATTCTCCAGGGCTGTGTGTTCTGTTTTGGACCACCCTCCCTGCCAGCCAAAGTGTGGTGGCTGCCATGGACCTCCCCAGGGTGGGCAGGGAAATCCCCAGTTCACCCCTTTCTAATTTGTTTTCATCCCCAGTTATCCAGCTCTCCTCATTCAATGAGATGTTTTACTCATTTGGCTGCACTGGTTGTTACTCAGAAAGGCTGCTAGACTTCCCTTGTAGAACACTCCCTATACATGTGACAGTCTATAGGGAAGAAAAGAGTTCCCATGTCATTCACATGATAGTGACTATCTCAGGAGCCAGTATCTGACCACTGTTGCTTCACAGGGGAGGGGACGTGCACAACAAGAGGGCATAGATGAAGTAAGCCAGCTATGCCCTCTTTCCATCTTAAGTTCTGTTCCCAGCTGAATTAATAAGAGTTTCACCACAGACTTCAGTGGAAGTACAGTAAAGCGAATGATGACCGCCTTTGAGTGACCGCGAATGATGACCGCCTTTTATACAGAAGGGAATGGGGTTTTCAGAGAAACAGTGTGCTACAGTAACACGATCAGAAAGCTTGGAGGCAAGGTTTCATGCCTTCTAATCTCAGCATTACCACTAGTCTGCTCTATAGACCTGAGTAAATCTTGGTTCCCTGTCTTCAGAATATAGATAATGGATATTTTCAGATGTTATGTGACCACAGTGAACCCCACTGAACCATAGTGAATACTGCGGGGTGGCTGTGATTACTGGAGTGTCTGTTTGATACCAGCCAGATGTTCACCACAGTGAACACCCAGCCAGTATCAACTAACCATGGTTTTGGCCCTGTGACTGGCTGCAGAGCCAAAATTGTGGTTAATTTCACCACGATCAGGAATGGGCAAAAAGTAACATCTTTTACCTGGTCCATTCCTGATCATAGTCAAGGCCACCGTTAGTGGTCGGCCACAATGACCTCATTGACTGCTGCGCCTGCTAGTCTCCCTGAGAGTGGGAAGCTATGAAAGTGTGCATGTGTGGGGGCTGCATGGCGCACTGCTCAGCCTCACCCTGGCTCCACCCCCTCCCTGATTTCCAATAGTGATGCAGCCAGCATGTCTGAAGGATGGCCTGTATCATCACTGACTGGGATCGAGGAATCATCCTTCAACTTCAACAACTTCAACTTTTATTTGTACCCCGCTCTCTCTCGCCTACGGTGACTCGAGGTGACTAACAACAAAAGTAGAAAACATAAAAAAAAAATAACAATTATAAATTCAGCACAAACCACACAGCATAAATAACCCCTCAAATATCATAATAACATAACATTTCATAACATCATATCTCATTTTTAACCAAACCCTCTCCTTCCCTCACAAAATCCAATATAATACAACAAATCAGTAATCTTACAACATATATCCATCTCAGTCCTTCCATATGCTCCATCTCTGCTGCCACCAGGGAAGGAGCCAATCGAATCCCCTCCCCTCCTGCTCTCACCAGGAGGGGGGACCCAACATCCACAACAATCCACTAATACATTAACAATCTAAATATCAATTAAACATTTCTAAATCAACAAAGCAAAACCCCTCCATCTCTTAACCTAATTCCAAAAAATCCTCAACCCCCCTCATCCTAAACCCCCCTCCCACACCTTCCCCTGCTGCCACCAGGGGTTGGTGCTAAACCTCCCCCCCAACACAACCCCCCACTCAGTATACCCTACCCCAACGCAATCCCTAGCCAACCCACACCCAACACAATACAACTTACAAAAATACCAGGCCCCTACATCCCCTGTAGACCCTGAAGGGCCCCAAAGGGCCACACCCTTTGGCCTCAGCCTGCATCAAGGCCGCAGGTGGCTCCTTTTTATGCCCCCCAGGTGGCTTCTGGGAGCGGATCATGGAGTCATGTCAGGGCACCCAGCCCAGGTGCACTGGCTTCCTTGACTCCCCCCCGCCCCTTAGTACCGGCTTCATGGTGCATTTTCTTCCCTCAGGTGACTCAGCGGGGGATTGAGGTGGCAGCAGCACCAGCAGTAGCAGCCTGGCAGCGCAAGGCATCCCAACCAGGTGGATACAGGTAAACCTTGCAGCTTGACCCCAGGTGGCTCCTTTTTATGCCCCCCCGGATGGCTTCCAGGAGCGGGTCACAGGGTCGTGCCAGGGCACCCAGCCCAGGTGCACTGGCTTCCTTGCCCCCACCCTACCCCTTAGTACTGGCTTCATGCTGTCTTTTCTCCCCACAGGCAACTCAGCGGGGAATCGAAGCTGCAGGATGGGAGCAGCGACGGTGGCGGTAGCAGCCTGGCAGCGCAGGGGATCCCAAACAGGTGGATACAGGTAAGTCTCATAGCTTGACCCCAGGTGGCTCCTTTTTATGCCCCCCCGGGCAGCTTCCGGGAGAGGGTCACGGGGTTGCGCCAGGGCACCCAGCACAGGTCCACTGGCTTCCTTGGCCCCCCCACACCTTAGTACTGCCTTCATGCTGTCTTTTCTCCCTGCAGGCAACTCAGCAGGGAATCGAAGCGGCAGGACGGGAGTAGCGGCGGCAGCAGTAGCAGCCCAGCAGCTCAGGGGATCCCAATCAGGTGGATACAGGTAAGCCTCGCAGCTTGACCCCAGGTGGCTCCTTTTTATGCCCCCCCCAGGCGGCTTCTGGGAGCAGGTCATGGGGTTGTGGGTTGTGCATTTCCTCCGTGGAATGATGAACAGCCCACCAGTCATCTGTCCACTCCCATGTGTTCCCCACTATGTTGTACAAGCCGTAGTCATTCGGAGGAAATGCTGAAACAGGCGTAATTCCTTTGAAACCATCTTCCCCAGCGTTGTTGGTTAGGAAGTCTCCCTGCCAGATGTTGGCATATTGCTGCCCCTTCGGACAAAGCTTGTTCCCCCAGGGGAAAAGCCTGTTTTCAAGGCCCCCTCAACAACTGTATTTCCATTTGGCCTCTGTAGGGAGTCATTTTCCTGTCCACGTGCAATACGCTACGGCATTGTTCCAGGACACATGAAGGACTGGGTGTTCCATTCTGTTTGAGATATCAGAATCAGGACCTTCCTGTTCCAGAATTCAGCATGGTGGGCCCTGAGGCTCATCATGTCTGAAAATATCCAATGGATATGTACCTCGGAGTGTGATAGGCACATAACACTTTTATTTTTTTAAGTAAGAAATATCTGGCTCTAGAACTTACGTGATTAGCTACTCATCAGTAAGGGTGTGAAAATTCACTTTTGTAATTATATTATTATAATTAATTTGGCCATTTCATTATTGTAATTATAATTATGAAAATTAATTTAATAATTCCAAAACAATAATGAAATTTTTGAATTCATAATTACTTTGTATTTTCTGCCTGTGGGACACACACCTTAGGATGTAACTTTTTTGGTGTCTCATTTTAATACAATTTGGAAAAGATATACCTCTTATCCACAGGAACATCAGGCCTAATTTCAGACGGATTGGATGTAGGGTCCAGATTTTATAAGGATTATGGTTTTTAATGCAATTACAGCTGTAACTTCCTTTATTACAATCCAATTTGGATGGAATTTGGATATAATATATGACTAACACATGATCCCTGCCAAATTTCAGAAATATTAGATAAAGGGTCCCAATTTTATAAGCAATTGAAGATTTGTGATTTTAACAGAAGTCGTGCAAATACAAGTTCTTGAAAACCTTGGGACAAAAACGAAAATCCCTTTAAGTAGCATGGCAGAGGAAAGGGGGAAGCATCCAAGAAATCAAGAGATATGATTGACAGATCCAGGCTGACCAACTAGCATCCAAAACACATTCTGCAGTACAATGACAAAAGACATAAGATAATCTTTTATTGGCTTTTTCCTAAGAAGATGCTTCCAACTTCCTAGTAACAATGACGGGTCTTGGAGTAGGCATAGCACAGAATAAGGATACATTACTGACATTTATGCTGGCCAATTGGCATCATGAACCCATTTTGTACCACTGTGACAAACATAAGAGAATCACTGGTATAGGCTCATTCTCTGGAGATGCATGACAATCTTCCAACTTGCCAGTATCCAATAACTGGAAAGCAAATATAAGCTTATTCAAAGTTGAACAGCCCCCAACATGGTTATATCTTGTGGCTCGTAGGCTGACGCAGTGCTCTGTGTGTGTCACTGACTGTGCTGTAGTCTTCAGCCTCATTGCAAGTAATAAAAAAACCCCAAAACTCTGCACCTACTCTCCCGCACGTATTCCCCCACAGGCTTTGGGGTGCCAATTACTGAAGCCTGTACCAGTGCCAATGCCTCTGGCACCTGCTTCTCCTCTGCTCCTCCTCTCTTCTTTACTCTGTACAAATACTCCAAAAACCAGATGTGTGCATCTAGTAAAGCCTCTATAGTTTAAACAGAAGCTACACCTGCAAGTGATCAAAGGACATTTACAAATTCTGTTAAAATCATGAAACTGATATTGCTTATAAAATTTGGACCCTTTATCCAATCCTTCTGGTATTTTTTTCAGGGATGCTCCCTTCAGTGAAGGGAACATACTTTCCAAAGTTCATCCAAATTGTATGGAAAACAAAGACGCTACACCTGGCAATGTGTGTACAAACTATGAAATGATTAAATTGCTAATAAATTCAGTACACTTTATCCAATCTTCCTGAACATTGTCCAGAATTATCCCTTTCTGGATGGGTACAATGATTACAAATTTCACCCAAATTGCATGGAAAACAAAGTTATTACAGCTATAAATGTGTGCATAAACTACACAATTTCAAGTGCTTACAGAATCAGGATCCTTTATTTAATCCCTATGAAATGTGGCAGAGATGATTCCCTTGATGAGGGGGTACAATCAATTCACATTTCAAGCAAATCTGATAAAAATGAAGATGTTACAAACAGAAATTAACGTACCAATAGAAATCAATGAAAAAAAATTCAGAAACAAGTTCAGTAATGGGTCCCTCTTGCATACCTTATTCATCAGATATTTCTCATTAACACTTCAATGAATCTCCATTGTGGCACAGCACATCAAGTGTGTGTGAGTCACCATCCCATGACAATAAGACACAGAGCACAAAAATAGAAACTTTGGGCTGTTTGACTTGCCATATGATTAGTACTCTTCATTACAATACAGGAGTGGCTTCTGTTCTCTGAGCCTGTCAACCACCCTGGGTCTATGGAGAAGGGTGGGGTAAAAAGGTAAAAAATATATAAATGTCTTTCACTAACAGTGTTCAGTAGGGATGGGACTTTGGGTAAAATCTCAGTTCTCAGTTTTATCACTTCATGGTTGTCCCTTTAACGGTTCTATCGTATCTCTCAGTATTGGATCTTTAATATTGCAGTTTTTGTCATGACTTCAATGATGAGGACTGCAATGTTAAAAATCTGAGAAAAAAGCAATGCAGAAGAACCTATATTGCTGATATCGAGAATTATCTGTATTATTGGATTAGAACCGAGAGTGCTATTATCAGCCACTCTCAATTCTCGGCAATACCAAGAGTTCCATCCCTAGTGTTCAGCAAAGACCAAAATAACTTTTCCTCGGGAGTTAAGTTGTATTATTTTATTTTTCATTTGTTGTTTATAATACGGATGGGCAAACAGATCGCGGTTCGGGTTCGGCCGTTCGGTTCAGCCACGTTCAGTTTGTGTGTTCGTGTTCGGCCGTTTGCCATTCGGGTGGATCGCCGAGTTTGCCTTCGGCTGTTTGGCGTTCGGCCGAAAATATCGTGAGAGCGTGGGAAGCCAGAAATCGTGGCGGAAACTGGAAATTCCTTCGTGTGCGTGTGGAGCTGTGAGGTGAGTGGGTGTGTGTTTGATTTGGTGTCTGCTCGCTCATGTGTTTTGGCTGTGATTGTGTTGGGTTTGGCTGTGCTGTGTGTTTGGGTGGGTTGGTGTGTGTTGTGGATGACTGTTGGTGTGTGGGTTTTGTTAAAAAAAATAAAATGAAGAAGAGTGTTGGTGCAGGTCGCATCCTCCGGCTGGGGGCAAATTTGCTGGAGGAGGAGGAGGAGGAGGAGGAGGAGGAGGA
>QEPC01009677.1:93306-152964 GCA_003113815.1 Sphenodon punctatus
AAACTTCAGGAGTTCTGCAGATGGTAGGTCCAGTTTATGAAGATAAACTTGATGGTGACACAGATGTCCAGAAATCTGTTAACATATTGGAACAAAATTCTGCAGTAGATGAATATTATAGTGATTCAGCTACACCAGAATTTAGATCAATGCCTCCAATCTGAAGGGGCTTTGCTAGCTGCACAGAAGGTTGCCCCGGGTATGGTGACTTATGCTGAGCCACGCCCAGACTCTTTCTATCTTTTTAAGTGGTCAGACCCTGCAATAAGAACCGCATTCACCAGAATGCGTATGCATACCTTTCCTTCTGCCTCTGTAGAGGGAAGGTATAAGGGTATACCTCATGAGTTCCGGAAGTGCCAGATGTGTAAAAGTGGCAAGGAAGATACGATAGCTCATATCTTGCTCAATTGCTCCGCATTGTCGAGGCTAAGAGCTGGTGGGGTGTGTGGAGGCCTTGCTGATGCTTGGGAGGGGGAGGGGCAGGCAGAGCTCCCCCTCAGGCTGGGTAGAAGCCTACAAGGCCCTCACAGATAATGAATTGATACCCAGACAATTTTGTTTCTTGCTGCGCCCACCTCACCGCAAGCCCCATTGGCTCTGTGTAGCCTAGCCCGTGGCCAATCGCAGACTGCCAAGCAAGTGGTCTGAGGCAAAAAGAGATGGTGATTTGGCAGGCTGGCTGCTACTCCAAGCCACTATCCACCCTCCACCCCTGGTGCCTGGAAGTCTGCGCCTAGCTGAGTCAGATGACTTTCCCCTCCCTGATACATTTGGCCTTCCAGTGACCTGTCAGTAGACCATATTTTAGTCACCCGAACACAACCGAATGCGATCCGAACTGACTGAATTATTCGACCATTTTGCCGTTCGGTGTTCTGTTCTGTTCGGTATATTCGTGTTCGGATTCGTGGTCATGTTCAGTAGTTCGAACAGGCCGAGTTCAGGCCGAACACTGAACTGCCGAACCGCGTTCACCCATTGCTAGTTTATAATGGGTATGGCAGAAGCTAATGTCAATAATAGTTTGATTGATTGATAAAACATATAAAAGTCATTTAAAACATAAATCCATTTAAAAGCAGTTATAAAGGGTGAGAAAAAACACATTAAAGGGAACCAGCAGTGGATCCTAAAAGCACCTGGAGAATAAAGAATTCTTTGGGTGCTTTTTAACAGTGAGGCAGGAGGAACTGATATAAATATCTGGAGTGAGCAAGTTCCACATGGACTGAGAGGCCCACCACAGAAAAGGACCAATTGCCTCATGTGATGGCAGGATTCCCAAACTACAGATGGTTTCTGAGTGCAGATAACCATTATGGTGAGGCACCAGGAGCAGGTCTTGAATATTGCCAGGGCCCATACATAGTGATCATGAGTCCTTGGAGCCTATACGGCTCAAGGTCCTGAAAACAAGCAGCACAATCTTACTAAAGAGAAATAAAGGCATAGAAACAAAGAAGCTAATTAAATTAACCCCAATCTTATTAATGCTTATATTCCATGATTTTTAGCCAATCTCATGATTTTAGATGCCTGAGGTTGGGAATATCAGGTTTCTCAGTCAACACCAGCTCGCTGGGATGCAGTGACTGGGTCCCATCTTGAACACAACCAGGCCTCCCCTCCATAGTGTTTGAGTATAAATGACTCCTGCAGGCAGCAGCTTTTGTTTAAATAGTTAATCCTCTGCCAAGTTCTTTCTGTACCCAGCATACTATGTGGGTAACACACTAAGACGTCCCCTGGGCCCTTACTTCTATCCAGTTAGGAAGTCCCTAAATAAATGATATCAAATGTATGTGCCAGCTCGAAGTGCAGTTGTTCCTATTAGCTGTGACTCAGCATCAGTGAGTAAACCTCATTAGTAGTCCATCTTCTAGGGATGGTACTTTCGGTATTGCTGTGAACTGAAAATACCAGATAATGGCTATATCAGATTAATCTGATATTTCGGTTCTTTCTTGGTATCAGCAGTATCAGATCTTTTGTACTGTTTTTTTTTTTTATTATATTTTTAACATTGTGGTTTTCCCTATTGAAGTAAATGGGAAAGCTGCAATGTTAAAAATCTGATACCAAGAGAACTGAGAACCTATAGGAGAACTGGTAGACAGAACCAAAACCGATAAAAACCGAGAACCAAAATTTTGCCCAAGTTCCACCCCTACCATCTAATAATGCAAACTGTTAACCTCTTGTAACAGGGCAGAGTCCCCATGGGCTGCTGCCACTTTAAGAGGAGCTAGCACCAGCTGAGTGACAGTGCTAGAAGGGCTTCTGGTGCTGCCAGAAAAGGTGGATAGCTCCTTAATGAAAGCAGCTGTGTGAGTGGGCATGGCAGGAGTCAGCCTGAGTAAAACTGAGCCAGAGTTCAGAATGGGGAGACACTGTCAGAAGTAATAGCAGGGCTGAGATCTGTCTGTGAGCTTATCTAGGCTAACGGTGGTGCCTGGCTTGGGCTAAGGACTTGAAAAGCTGATAGGGTGTTGTTGCCTGCACTAACGAGGGGTAATTTCAGATGTTACGCACTCCCGGGTTGCCACTGACTGAGGGCAAACAAAGTCAAAAGTACCAAAAGGCAATGCCCACACAAGGGAAAAGGGAAGGGAGGGGGAGGAGGGAGAAGAGCAGCTGAGGCGGCACACACAAGAGGCACAGGCAAGCCGCGGACAAGGCAAAACACAAAACACAAGCACATGCCCGGGCGCAAACACACCCGAATGGGAAAGGAAGGCCGGGGGGATCACGCCGGGAAGGCCAACACACATAGCACCACGGTCGGGGGTGTGGGGAATCCCTGGGCCAAGGAAGCGGAGGGGAGCGGGCTGGGAACAGACCAGGACAGGGGCACCCAGGGACCCAGAATCCCACTGACAGCACAGGACACCCAACAGCAACAAAGACACCCCAGGTCACAGGGGCCCTCACAGGGATGGAGCATGTCATAGGGGGTGGGCAAAAAAGCTGGAGAAGGCACCAGAGCAGTCTGAAGCAGGTCCAGTCGGCAGGGATTCCACGCACTGATGCAAAGGTACAGCCGGGGACGGAGGTGATATGGAACTGGCATGCCCCGGGGTAGCATAGCTGGCCATGGTCCAGCAGGAAGAGGGTCTGAACAGCAAGGTGTGAGGGGCTCCTCATTCCCATGGGTGCTGGGAAGGGAAGCAGGGGAGCTCCAAGGATGCAACATGGGACAGCTAGCGAGAGATGCTTGGGGAGCGGACCCAACACAGCTGCATGAACCGAGTGCAGGGAGGCAGCCGGCTGACACCACTGGTGCCAGTTGGCCTGGGACGAGCTACCATGCTCGCCATGCCCACGCAACAGCGGCTCTGGGTCTCGGAGCGAGCACAGGAATGGTGGACTGGGGCCCTGGCACAGTGGGATGATGCAGCATGGAGGACACACTTCCAGATGGACAGGCAGTGCCTCCTGTGCCTTGCAGAGCTGTTGGTGCCCTGGCTGGAGTGGAAACGCACCCCCATGTGCTCCCCCATACCCATGGTCCAGCATGTGGCCATCGCTGTCTGGGCACTGGCAACACCTGATACCTGATGGTCCATGGCGCTTTGGTGTTGGACTGCGTACTGTCACGGGCATCCTCCAGGACTTTTGCGAGGCAGTGGAGCGCATGCTCCTGGACCAGTCAATCCAGCTTGTGGACCAGGAGGCCGTGCTGGCTGGCTTCAAGGCTGGTGGATTCCGCAACTGCCTGGGCGCTGTGGATGGTACCCACATCGAGCTCCTCCGCCCCTCCAATGGGGAGGCTGCAGAATACATTAATCGGCATGGGTACTATTCCCTGCAGCTCCAGGCAGTTGTTGACAATCGAGGCCAGTTCAAAGACATCTTAACTGGCCACTCAGGCTTCAGCCACGATGCCTGGATCCTGACCATCTCACCCCTCTTTGCCCGGATGTACCGGGGGGACTTTGCCGACATGAGGATGTCCAGGATCGAGGGGGTGCTCATGCCCCCCGGCATCCTGGGGGACCCGGCCTATCCCCTTCTCTGCTGGCTCATGAAGGCATACCTGGTCCCCAGGAACCCAGTGGAGGTGCTCTTCAACTCCTGGCTATGCTCCTCGAGGACCATGGTCGAGAGGACCTTCAGTGCCCTCAAGCAGTGCTGAAGGTCCTTGCAGGTTGGCTGGACTTCGCTGTGGAGACCTCGGCCCTCGTGATCAGTGCCTGCTGTGGCCTGCACAACATCTGTGAGACTGATGGGGCAGCCTTGGCGTTCCCCATGCTCCAGCGGTCACCAGGACCCATGCCGCTGTATGTGAATGTGGAGAACCTCAAGGAGTACAGCTATGCCAAGCGGATCTGCGCTGCCCTGGAAAGGCGTATCACCAGTGATGCCAAGGCCTGAGACTGTTGGTCATACACTCGACCGGCCCCACCTGTCATCAGGCCTTGCCCTAGGCGCTGCTCCTTGCCCCTTCAGACAATAAAGGTTAAGGTTGGGTACACCCGTGTGTTTATTGTACATCATGTTCCCCCCATCACCCCCTTCTGCCTCCTGTCCCGCCCTACATCCCCCTCCCCTGTACCCTTCCCCCTCCTACCCTGATACTTCCTGGGACATCCCCTAAGCCGCCCTGTGGGCGTCGTACAACTCTGAAAACTCCCCTCACCCCCACTGTCGGTCTCCCTGAGAATGTCCTTGGAGGCCTCTGTTCAGACCGGCCTGTATGGTGTGGATGGGTGGCGGTGCCGGATGGACCCCCCTGGGTGGCTGCTGCCTCAGGAGGACAGGTGTGACTGGGAGGAGGATGCACTGCCGGCAGCTGGGGTGGTGGTGGAGGTGGTGGGGGTGCCACGGGGGCCGGTTGAGGCGCTGAGCCCAGTAAGGTGCTGGGGGAAGCAGCTGCCATGATGTAAGAGCTCATGGTCCCTACATGCAGCAGCAGTGAGGTGCCGATATCCAGGGACCGGTCCATCTTCCTGGTGTGCTCTGCTCCCAACTGATTGATGGCTTGATGCAGCAGACCCAATGCCTCCATTCGCCTGCTGTGCTCCCAGCGCTCCCACCTCCTTCCCAGGTACATTTCCGCCTCCAGGCGCCATTCCCTGGCCTCCACATGCTGCCCGGTCCTCTCGGTGGCTGCCTCCATGTGGTTGATGGCTGCTGTTATCCTCTCCCCCTGTTCCATGCTGGTCCAGACTATGTCCTCTGCCAGGTCCTCCCTCCAGTGCTGGACCCCTGCCCTGTGCTCCCTCATCCGCTGTACCAGGGGCACGGGGTTGGCTGGTGGGGGTACTGCTGGGTGCCCTGTTAGGGAGCAGAGTGGAGAGCGTTAGTCGGGCCTGGTTGCATGCCACCTGTCCCTGAGCAGTGCTGGGGGTGGTAGGTTGGCCCCCCGGCGGGTAGCTGGCCTCGGACCTCCCCTTTGGTGCACCCTCCATTGCCCCCTCTCCCCACCATGGTACTTCACTTTGCTCCTCTGGCTGCTGCTGCGGCTGTTCCCTCCTGTCCCCCTCACCTGGTGATCCCATGTGCTGGGGCACAAGTGCACCTGTTGGGGAACAGAGGTGGGGGTTGTGTTGCCCTTGCATGGGTCCAGTCCCCATCCCACCATCCCCCCTCCCTCTGGCACCGGGGGCCAGCCTGATGCACCTGTCCCTTCTGTTCTGTGTCCAGGCGGGCCCCCGTGCACCCCAGCCCCTTCCCACATTTCCTGGTTCCTGGGGTCGCGGGGATGGGCCCGTGACCTGTGGGGCCCCCTCCACTGCTTGACCCTCCCCCCATAGTCTGTTTCTATCCCAGCCACTTGCCTACCCTCTATGTCCGTATCGGATCCCTCTGAGGCCGGATCCTCAGTGTGGCTGTGCTCCCCCTGTGTCCACTGGCTGAAGGTGACCAGTGTGCTGGCCTTGGATCCGTCCAAGTCAGATTACAGGTATGGGATCTTGATGCTGGTTCGCGAGGGGGGCCTGCTGCTCCCTGAGATTCCAGAGCATTCCTCTGGGTGGACTGGTTCCCCAGAGTCAGTGCCTGTGTGCGGGGCTGACATGGGTGGGGGAACATCCACCCATTTCCTGCCCTGGACCACAGAACTCCCCATGAGCCATGGGGCGACAATGGAGCCCTTGAGGTGCAGGATGCAGACCAGGGCATCATAATAGGGGGCCGTCTGTGCTCCATGTCTGGACCACCGGTTACTGTCATTGATGGCCTTGTACCCCCTCTTTAGCTCCTTGACCTTGGAGCAGCACTGGGCCACGCTCCTGTGGTGCCCTGCCACCTCCATGTCCTGCACAATCTCTGTGAACACGTGCTCATTGTTATTTGTTCATGGCTAGCTCCACTTGGTGCTCCAGGGATCCCCAGATCCGTATGAAGTTCAAGGTCTCCTTGTGCCCCCATTGCCCCCCTCGCAGGTACCTCCATCTCTTGTGGGTTCCCTCCACCTCCTGCAGTTCCTCTTCCTGCTCCTCCTCTTCTGCTTGCCCTCCAGCGGTCTCCTCCAGGGGCTCTGGCTCCCAGGTCCATTTCTGGGTCTGTGGGTCATAAAGGTGGTGGTGGTGGGGTTATGTGCCTCATTCCTTCAGACCCACAGCCCTCCTCCCTGTCCCTCTCCCACCAAGCACACACCCCTTCATGCCTCTCTGCTGCTGTGTGGGACCCCCCTCACTCTCCTTACCTGTTTCTGGGGTGCCTCCATCCCCTGGCCAGTTGTACCCTCTGGGGCAGCATGCCCCGGCTGCTGTTGCTACTATGCCACCTCCTCCTCTGCCTCCCTTCCTCGCTCACCCTCTTCTCTCCTCTCCCTTCCACCTTTCTCCATCCTGCCACGTTCTCCTGCTGTTGTGTGCCCTTTAAATCTCCTTCCCCGGTCTGTGTGTTGTTTATTGCCTGACAGCGATGCTGCATGCTTTCACCACAGCTGGGGATCATTTTGTTTGATCCCACCTGGTGATTGCCATTCAGTCATTACTTTTCCTGGTTTCCCGGTGGGAATCGCTTTGACCATGATTCAGGGTTTGGTCCCATCCCGACCTCCAGAACCATGGTTGGCTTTGGCCTCTATGGGTGATTGACTGTGGTGAACATCTGGATAATGCTGATCAGTTGTTCAGGGCTCTTTGGCCCCGCCGCAGGATTGACTGTGGTTGACTGTGGTTGACTGTGATCTCGTAACGTCTGAAATTACCCTAGGTTACAGAGAAGTGTGCCTGGCCCAGAGAGACTGTGGATAATTTCAGATGTTACATGCTCCCGGGTCACCACAGTGGATCCCCAATGGTGGAGAGCTGGCCAACTCCCCTCCCCCATCCCGTGGTCCAGGACAGTCCTGAACAGATGTGACAGGAGCGGGACCATGGCAGGGAAATGGACGGCCTGACCATGGCCTGAAGCAAAACAACAGACATTATGCCAATTCTGGGCCAGGGTCAGAACACCCAGAAGACACCAGGGAGGGGCAGGAGGCAGACATGGTTGACTGAGGGCAAACAAAGCCATAAGCACCTAAAGGAAGCACCCACACGAGGGAAATGGGAAGGGAGGGGGAGGAGGGAGATGAATGACCAAGGTGGCTCACACAACAGGCACAGGGAAACCGAGGACACAGCAGAACACAAAACACAAACACACGCCCAGAGGCAAACACACCCGAAAGAGAAAGGAAGGAAGGGGGGAGCACACCGGGATGGCCGACACACACAACACAATGGACAAGGGGGGCGGAGAGACCTGGGCCAAGGAATCAGGGGACTGGCCCAGGGACAAACCAGGACATGGGGAACAGCACCCAGAACCCCACCAACAGCACAGGCAGCAAGGGCCACCCAAAAGCAACACAAACCACCCAAGTCACAGGGGTTGCCACAGGGACAGAGCAATGTTTAAAGGGGGAGGGCAAACGAGCAAGGGACGGCACCAGAGCAGTCTGAGGGAGGTCCAGGAGGCAGGCACAGACCCCCCATGCTGGTCCAACAGCGCTGACGGGGATGGAAGTGAGCCGGAACCGATGCACTGCACAGGAGAAACCCCGGAGGAAGCTGGGAGGTGAAGTCTGGGGGCCCCAGACCTGCACAGTCACAGAGGCAGTTGGGTGGGGTGGGATGGTCCAGGCCATGGGCACAGGTTAGTGGGCGGTCAGCCAAGGGAAGACAACACCACCCGGAGAGCTGGTAGCCAGCTCAGAGAGCAGGACACAGCCACAGGAGGAGCCAGTCATGGAGGGTAACACCACAGGCAGCGAAGGTGAGGGGGTGCCTGAGGAGGAGGCCCAGAGACACAGGCAAGGGCAATGGACCAATGGAACCAGCCGGAACAGCAGCGAGCCCGGTACAGCATGGAGCGAGTCGAATGCGACCAAAGGCGTCAGCGAGGAGGCGGGCACACACGGTGTGGCCGGCACTCACTGAAGACACAGGGGCCTCACAGCCAGCTGCATGGGGTCACAAAGGGGCCCGGGGTAGGGTGGACCACCAGATGCACGTAGTGGGGCCACTGAAGCATGCCCCGATGGTAGCCCAGTGCAGATATGTGGTGGGCGATGAGGTAGTAGGCCTCAAATGGATCCTGCATGGCGAGCCCCACCTGAACATCAGCACTGGACCAGACACCAGCCAGCACCACCAGCTCTGCTCCGGTGGGCTCCAACAAGCCATAGTCAGCATCAGGGGGCCATGGAAAGTGTCCAACCTCCAACAGGTGGTGATACGCCGCCCCACGCGAGTGCTGGTACCAACGGCCCCTGTGGACGCAGCCAAAGAAGGAAACCGCCAGGGCAGGGTCCCCCTTTGCCAGACAGGTCATGTCAGTGGCCAGGATGCACACAGAGAGGGCAGACATGGTCTCCTTCATGGACCACCCCACATGTGAGCACCTTGTCTCTGAAATGCGCCCATCGAGAAAGGGATGGAGGCCCAGCGTCTCCACATGCAGCCGGCACTCACGAATGCTAGCCTCATAGCCAAAGAGTGAAGGCCGGAGTTCAGACTTGCATAGGCACCAGAGTGGGTATCAGGGCTGCATAGAAGCAGTTGAATGGCCTGGGGATGCCATGGGGCACACAGAGCCATGGTCTCATGAAAGGTCCAGCTATGGGGGGCGCCAGACATTGCGGGGTGCAGGAGCCCAGGGAAAGCACAGCCGGCCATGGTCCAGCAAGCAGTGGGTAAGAACATCAAGGAAAGAGGGGGCCCACATGCCCAGGTGGGATGGGGAGGGAAGCAGGGGAGCTCCAAAGACACGCAATAAGCCCATAGGCCGCAACATGGAACAACTAACAAGCGAGGTGTGGGGTGCAGACCCAACACAGCTGCAGGAACAGAGCGCACAGACAGTACAGCCAACACTAATAGCAGGGCGGTGATGACAACAGGCAGCTAATACTGATAGCAGAGAGGTGATGTCAAAAATCAAGCAGCTGCGAACTGCATGCCAAGGCGCATGCAGGCCCAGGGCTCGAGCCCCCATGCTGGGGGCGCAGGTGCGGTATGGGGGAGCACACCCAACAGCTGCGCATTAACTGCCCAGCTACTGCCGGGGCAGCCAGGTGAGGGGCCGAGCACAGGTGCCCAGGGGCAACCCACACAGGTTCAAGGGAGGCGCAAGGAGCCGGGGCATGACTGGCCCTCAGGCAATAGAGACGCACACAGGACCGCACCAGGGACACTCTAAACCATGGATGTGGGACGGAGGGGTGCATGCAGGATGCACCTGGCCATCTGTGCAGCGTGGTTCTGGGCACACACAGACCACGTGCACATTGCTACAGAGGTGATCCACCTGGCTACCCACATACGGGTGTGCATGGCCAGGAGCGCTGCGGCCACCCGGCACACACATCATGGGTGCAGGCGCTCCCTCGCCTGGCTCAGGGTCCTGAGGGTGTCTGGGGCGTACCACCGTGACCTCCGCTGTGCCCAAGAGTGGCCAGCAGCGTTCTGCGCAGCTGCTGGCCAACAACACTGGCAGAGGGAGGCCATGGGACGAGAAGCAATGCTCGCCATGCCCATTGCACGGGGGATCTGGGTCACTGAGCGGGCATAGGAGTGGTGGGCCGGGGCCCTGGCCCGTTGGGATGTAGCCACCTGGAGGGCACACTTCAGAATGGACAGGCGATGCCTCCTGCAACTTGCAGGGCGGTTGATGACCTGACTGGAGCGGCAACATACCCCCATGTGGATCCTCCATTCCCATGGTCTAGTGTGTGGCCATAGTGGTCTGGGCCCTGGTAATGCCCGATTCCTGCTGGTCTGGTCCGGGCTGCCCAATACCTGCTGGCCCGATTCCTGCAGCACTTTGGTGTTGGGGTGAGCACTGTCACTGGTATCCTGAGAGACTTCTGCGAGGCTGTGGAGGGCGTGGTCCTGAACTGCATTATCCAGCTCATGGACCATGAGGCCGTGATGGATGACTTCGCAGCTGTCAGCTTCCCCAACTTCCTGGGCACCGTGGATGGCACCCACATGGCAATCCTCTGCCCCTCCAATGCGGAGGCCACGGAATATATCAACCAGCACGGATACCATTCACTGCAGCTGCAGCTAGTAGTGGACCACTGGGGCCACTTCATCGACATCTACACCGGCCACTCCATCTTCAGCCATGATGCCAGGATCATGACCATCTCGCCCCTCTATGCCTGGATGTACCAGGGCACCTTCGCAAACATGGGGATGTCCAGGATCGAGGGGGTGCTCATGCCTCCCTGCATCCTGGGGGACCCGGCCTATCCCCTCTTCTGATGGCTCATGAAGGCATACCCAGTCACCAGGAATCCTGTGGAGGCGCTCTACAACACCCACCTCTGTGCCTCCAGAACCGTGGCCGAGAGAGCCTTCGGGGCCCTCAAGCAGCGCTGGAGGTGCCTCATAGGCTGACTGGACTGCATGGTAGTGACCTCGGCCCTGGTGATCGGCACCAATGTGGACGCCCTCGAGTTCCCCGTGCCCCAGCACCCATTCGGACCCATGCCACTCTACATGAACACCAATAACCTGAGGGAGTACCGCTATGCCAAGTGGATCTGAGCAACCCTGGTGAGGTGGATTGCCAGAGATGCCACCCCATGAGGGCTCCTCCCCCTCTCCATGCGCAGCACCTGTACCCGGACCATGCCCGTGGGTATCTCACTGCCCCCAACCACTATACAGAGATGCTCAATAAAGGTTGCGATTGATTCCACCCATACATTTATTGTGCTACGTGTGACCCCGTGGCCACCCTCCTTTCCCCCCCAGAACCCTTCCCCCCCTTACCACCCCTCCCCCCAACCCAGGAGCTTCCTGGGCCATCCCCTTGACTTCCCTGCAGGTGCCATGGACCTCTGGGAGCTCCCCTGGCTCCCACTAGCCGTGTCCCCAACTGTGTCCTGGGAGGCCTCCATGTCCGGAGCGGCTGGTGGAGTTGGGGTGGGGGATGGCCCCGGTGTTGGGCCCCCCCCCGGGTGGCAGCTCTCTCAGGAGGCCTGGTGGGACTGGGAGGTGGATGCGCGGGCCGTGCGGGTGTGCCGGTGGCCGGGGCAGTGCAGGGGGTGGTGGGGTTGCTGCAGGGCCTGGCACCGGCACAGGAGCCAGTAGGCTGCCTGGCAGAGTGGCTGACATCATGTACGTGCACATGTTCCCTGCATGTAGCAGAAGTGATGTGCCTATGTCCAGTCCATCTTGCACGAGTGCTCCGCCACCATCCGGTCTATGGCCTGCTGCAGCTGCCCCACCGCCTCCACCTGCCTGCTGTGCTCCCGGTGATCCTGCCTCCATTCCAGGTGCACCTGCAGCTGAAGATGCTGGTCTCTGGCCTCCGCCTGCTGTAGGGCCCTCTCCATGATCGCCTCCATGCAGTTGATGGCTGCTATCATCTGCTCGCCCTGCTTGGGGGTAGTCCGGAGGATCTCCTCTGCTTGATCCTCCCTCCGGTGCTGTACCCATGCTCTGTGCTCCTGCATCCGCTGTGCCGGGAGCATGGGTGCAGCTGCAGGGGCCGTGACCATCCCTCCCTCACACCCCCACCCCAGTGTGCCCCATGTGCACCCCCCTGCTATGGAGCCTTAACTTGGTCCTCCAGCTGCTCTTGAGGCTGCTCCCCACCGCCCCCCTCACCTGGCAGTCCTGGGTGCCGAGGCGCACCGTGACCTTTTGGGAAGCAGTGTGGGGTGGGTTGCATTACCCTTCCATGGGCCCAGTCCCCATCTCATTGCCCCCCCATCCCACTCGCTGGCACTGGCGGTGGCCAGCCTGCTGTGCCTGTCCACCCTATTCTGTGCCCTGGCAGGGCCCGGTGCACTTTGACACCCTTTCCACAGTCTGGGGTTGATGGGGGCCATGGGCCGGGGCCACGCCCTGTGAGCCCCCCCTGTAGACCCATCCCCCACGGTCCGTTCCCTACACCCACCTGCTTGCCTACCCTCAATGTCTGTCTTGGAGCCCTCCGAGGCCAGTCCCTCTGTGTGGCTCTGTTCCCCCTGCGTGCACTGGCTGCAGGTGACCAGTGTGCCGATATCAGATCCCCCCAAGTCAGACTGCAGGTGTGGGCTCCTTGTGCTGGTGTGTGAGGGCGGCCTGCTGCTCCCTGATGTCCTGGGACATTCCTCTTGGGGGCTGGGGCCCCGGAGCTGGTGCCTTCTTGCGGGGCTGCCAGGGGTAGGGGTACTTCGATCTGTTCCCTGACCTGGACCACAGCGGTCCCCACGAGTCGTGGGGAAACTATAGAGCCCTTCATGTGTAGGATGTGGTCCAGGGCATTGTAGTAGGGGGCAGTCTGGGCTCCGTGTCTGGACTGCCTGTTATTGTCTTTTAATGCCTTGTACCCCCTCTTGAGCTCCTTTGCCTTGGAGTGGCATTGGGCCACTGTCCTGTGATGACCCGCCACCTCCATGCCTTCACTATCTCATTGTAGACATGCTCATTCTGCATGTTTATGGCTAGTTCCACCTGGTGCTCCAGGGACCCCAATATTCGTATAAAGTCATGGGTCTCTTTGTGCTCCCATTGCCCCCTCGCTGGTACCGCCATCTCCTGTGTGTGCCCTACTGCTCCTCCTCCTGCTCCTCCTGCTCCTCCGCTTGCCCTCTGCCTGTCTCCTCCAGGGGCTTCAGCTCCCAGGCCTGTTTCCGGGTCTGTGGGTCGTAACAGGGGGGGTTAGTTGCCTGGGTCCCTTGACCTTGTGGACCGCCTCCCTTCCCCGCTCCCACTGGGCACCCCCTTTGTGCCCCTTGCTGCTGTACACCCCCCCTCGTGCTCTTCATACCCGTTTCTGGAGTGCCTCCATCTCCAGGCCGGTTGTCCCCTCTGGGGCAGTCTGCGTTGGCTGCTGCTGCTCCTCTGCCACTGCCTCCATCTCCAGCACCACCACCTCCTCCTCCTCCTCCCTTCCTCACTCACCCTCCGCTCTCCTCTCCCTTCCACCTTGCTCCGGCCTGCCATGTTCTCCTGCTGCTGTGTGCCCTTTAAATCTCCTTCCCCAGTCTGTGTGTTGCTCGTTGCCCGGCAGCGACGCTGCGTTCTCTCACCTCGGCTGGGGAACGTTTTGTTTGCTTCCAGCTGGTGGTTGCTGTTCAGTTGTTACTTTTTGCAGTTTCCCGGTGGGAATCGCTTTGACCACCCTTCCGGAGATGGCCCAGTCCCGACCGCCAGAAGGGTGGGTGGCTTTGTCCCCCACTGGTGATTATCCGTGGTGAACATCTGTTGAACACTGATCAGATGTTCAGGGCTCCTTGGCCCTGCCACGGGATTGTGTGCGGTTCAGTGTGGTTGACTGTGATCTTGTCATGTCTGAAATTACCCTGTGTAAGTGTGAGTACAGGCCAGAGGTGGTTGCCTGGCTCACGAGACTGTGTATAAAGACTGTATGAGTATATGGAATTGACTGGGATTAAAAGAGACTGGGAGCTGAATTCCCCAGAGTGAGTAGCTCGTTGGGACCGGGTCCTGCCAAGATTCACCTTAGGTAAGCCCGTCCCTGCCACGTCTCTGTCCAGAATTTTATAATAATATAATAATTAGAACATCACATGAAAAAAATTGCTTCATTGGGAAATCTATGGGGGAAACAAGTATACTTGTAAGAAAACTGTTATGTTCATACAAAAAGAATCCGATGGATGAGTAAAAAGACCATATGCCCCACTTTCTGGGAAGTTAGATAATTTGGAATAATAGACGACTTCTTTTTTTTAAAAAAGTGGGACAACCAAATGAAGGCTTCTCCCTTGAAATGTTTGTAGGCAAAAATGACATTCTCCTGCTCACCTCTAAAACTAGTAAAAATAAGAATAATATTTATTGGTAAATACAAATAAAATAAAATATATTTCCCTTTGGTGTATGTGAGATCCTTTTGTAGGTTCTCTCTAACATACCACAGTCCAAAGCCATTTAAACAACTGGAAATCACAAAATATATCAGACCTAATTAGAGACAAAGAACCTGATTCATCATAAAATCCAACCAGCCTCAGCACTCTGGACGGTCACGGAAGTCTTGTAAAATTCTGTTTGTGTGGTTTGGAAAAAAATATGTTCTGTAATCACAAAATCTTTTTTGTGTCAGTTTTTTTTTTCCCTTTTCTTTTTTTTCAGGGTGGGGAGGTGGGACACGACAGACTAGTTAAAAGTGTTACATAGAAATCCCTTCTAGGCTAGTAACCTGTATGTCAAGTTTCAGCTCACAGTACATTAGTTGCTCCAAAATTACAAACCCATGAACAGAGAGGTGTAGCCAATTAAATGAAAGGATGATTTAAGTGTACTCCATCTTTTATGGCTGTGACACTATATCCCTAACTGAAAAGAAGATTGGAATTTGCTCTTCTTGATGATCCTCTTTAAGACCTTTCTGGATAGCAGAGCAAATAGCTCCACTGTAATAAAAAGAGATATAATATTTTTTTTTGGGTCAAAACTGAGGCTCTGGGTAAAATAAAGGTCATGATAATAACATGTGAAAGAACAAAAAAGTATTTTTCCCCCTCAATCACATTTTAACTGGATTTGAATGTGATGTTAAAAATCATTTTTACATTGGCCCATCTGTTTTGCATAAACCTTCGCTGACCTTATATAAAGTGTAACAAATGCACAAAAAGCTTTATTGTTGGGTTAGTGCCAGTGAGATATACTGAGCAGGGAAAAAAAAACATTCTCAAAAACTAACAATGTAATACCAGACCCTCGGCTGCCATAAGCAGCGTTGTGGTTGAGGGAACTACACTGATCTACATTAACTGAGAAAGTAGGCTGTAGTAGTCATTAAATTAGTCAAACTATGGGCATTTTTTCACACAAGACACACTCTACCCACTCACCACCCACCACTATACATTTTACAGGGCACCCATGGGGCAACACTGCAGCCCTGCAATATGTATAGTGGATGGGTGAAGAGTGTCTTGTGTGAAAACGTCCTAAATTATGGCACAATCCTCAAAGCTGATGCACCAATTCTAGCAGCAGCACAGCTTCTTAAGGATCGGGTTTCTACAAGAGTGTTGTATCTTGCTACCATTTAAATCCATAGGAGTTTTGACACTAATTTCAGTAGAAGTCGGATCAGATGAAAAGAGATTCCTAGTTCTAAGTCTAATATACTAGCTGCTAAACCATATTAGCTCTTATTTATATATATAACTTTTTTTAAATACATGTTTGTTTGATTTTTTTAAAGTGTTTTTGTACATTCTTTTAATCTACAGTCAGTACAATAATTGATTATTCTGATGTGTTCAGCTGTACTTAAAAAGAAAAACAACACTAATTTGGTGTGTGTGTGTGTTTTAATCTTCTGATTTCTGAGCTGATATGAGTCAGTGTTTTCAAGATATTTCTCCTGAACAATATATATTAACAATATATATTAACATGACTCCAGAAGCTAGGGTTCTAACAAATGCAACAGAGTATTGTGAGGTGTTTGTGATCAAATTAGGAGAGTTGCCACCACTGAATCCCAAAGAGAGAAAATGAGCAAAACCAGAATGATTCAGCATGCAGTTTGCACATTGGCTTTCAGTGGGTACTGTTAGACAGATGTGGGTCTGGCCACCCCTGGAGCTGCTCCTGGGGTGCTCCCCCACATTCAGCCGCACCTGGGTTGAGTTTAACAACCCAGCAGGTTCCTCAGCCCGTGATCTGCTGTATGGCACCCTTCCCACACCATTGAGTTGTGGGCATATCGCCTAATGCTGTAGGCTGCCACCCACAATTCTATGTTATTTCCCAGGGCAACGGCCAGCCAGAAGTGGAGCTGCAGTGTGGGTCCGCTGAGCAGACAGACTGCAGCTTTATCTCAGTATGGTGTCCCAGATTTGTCTGGCACACTCTGCCAGGATATTCCGGAGCACCACAAGCAGGACTTGCCTGCCAGCTCTGATTCCACATCTTCTGGTTAACGATCTTGTGGGTCCATCTAAAAACATCAAATGTGCCTCGGAGCTGATACAGTCTCAATAGACCAATCACTCTAGTCCAATAATATGATTAATGTGTATAAAATACGGTTCAAGCTTTTAATTAAAAAGCCAATCATAAGTCACTGAGCAGTGAAGGTCTAGCTGGGCTTCTGAGAGGTAGGTTATTTAACAAAACATGATGTCCTAAAAAGGCACTGGACCAAACCTTTCCTTGATTTTGACTTTAATGGGGTTGCATACGGTGTAGTCATGTGTGCCAGTAGTTATTTTATTATTTATATTGCAGGTTCCTCTGTCTACCTTTTCATTTTGCTTAGGTATAAATCTTAGGTTTGTATTGTGAAACTTTGTGTGCGTGAGTCGAGTCAATGAAACTATAACACATGGGTATAGCTATGCATGTCCTTAAAGTCTGAAGGGCAGGGATCATATAAAATAAACATATGGTGTGTATATATAACAGTACATGTGTGTGCACACACATACATTCTCATATCATGTCAAGCTGTATATTTATATATGCTAGAGCTGAAACAAATATTTGAAATTAATACAGAATCTGTTGAAGTTTGGGTACTTGTAACCATTTTTACATAGCAATACAAAAGCAGTGTTTGCTTTCTTCTGTTGCAGTTTTAAATCTCCATTTGGTTTTCATTTTGATTTCAGTATTCAGCACTTTATTTACTTCTTTAATTATTTCAGTATTTGTTGCTTTGTATCTTCTCTGGGGGGGCGGGGGGGTTGAGCTTTGGAATGTGAATATGGTTGGTTCATCTGTGTGTAATAATTGCAACAGAAAGTCACAAAGTTATGGAGTAAAGGAGAACAAAATAACTGATGTTGCTTGCTAAAGCAATCAAAGTAAGCAAGGGATGAATGCTGAAATACCAGAGTAAGGAAGTGAATGAAATACCAAATGCTGAAATGACGAAGAAGTGAAAAGATGAAGTACATTTTTTGATGACAAATTTGGATATTTATTCAGGGGGATGAATATGCTTATTTTCTTTGTAAATAACTAAATATACAAATGGGCATGTTGTTTCATACTTATTGTGCATTGTATGTGATGTTCCTTCCCCTCTGGCAAAGCACAAAGCACACAGAGATCACCCAGACCACTTAATTTTGGTGATTCCTCAGAATGGTTCATTTTTCACTGCATGTAAAGCCATCTTGTCAGCTGTTTGTCTGCAGCTTCTCATGTTGCAGGCATGTAAAGGAGAGGAAAGGTTATGCCTCTGTGGCCCAACAGTCCTCATTTGATAGACAATCTAGCCAGACATATAACTTTAGAGCAGGGGTGGGGAACCTTTCCTGTCCGGGGGCCACATTGAATATTTGTATGAGCTCCGAGGGCCACATAGACATTGGGGGTGGGGGTGCTTAACAGGTGTATTCAAGAAAAGGAGGGCCCAGATTATGGATCTGTGCAGTGGATCTGTCCCCTACCCTTGTGTGCAGGCCTTCCTCTCTGCTCCATTATCCTGAGCTCAGTTTTTCAGTGCTTGGGGGTAGAGAATGGATCCAAGGGCCAGATCCAGGCACTGAAAAGGGGCCACATAAAATCTTGTCGAGGGCTGCATTTGGCCCCCGGGCCTGAGGTTCCCCACACCTCCTTCAGCGCATCCACTGGGTCTGACCAGGAATAACAACTGTCTGATTTGCATTCCTAGGAACAACTGAGAGACTGTTCAAAAGGTGCGATAGGTGTTTTACTCCTGGTAATATTATTTGCATGACTGCTATAGAAGAAGAGTTCGGTACCTCCTGATTGCTGTTGTCACCCAGAAGTGGTCACACAGGTACCTGGCAATGAAGTACTCGCTTAAATACATATTTCAGTTGTAGATATAATTTAAATATTCAGATAGTATCTGAAGTGCAAATAATATCCAGGAATATGTAGATTGATGAATAGTGGAAAATATCCACTATTCATTTCCACTCTAATTCTTACTGCTGCAGGAGACATGGTGGTAAAACATAAATTAAAAATTCTTCAAATTTGGTAGTATTACCAAGTCTCCTAATATATTATTTACCCCCTAAAGACGTCTGAATTCCTACTGTGCCTGAACCTAATTTCAACTTATTTGAAAACATACTTTAATAATAGGCGCTCTAAGGCTGCATTCACACCTGAAGTGGCAGCAGAGGGAAAAGACCCACAAGGCAAAGACGCGGTGGCGGGGAAAAGCCTGATGCCAGAAGTAGTGCCAGTGCGAATGGGGTTCTGCCGCAGCTTTGCTCATGCTTGTCAAGGCTGGATTTTCTGCCTTGGCAAGTGCAAGCAAAGCTGCGGCAGAACTCTGTTCACACCAGTGCTACTTCCAGCATCAGGCTCCTCCCTGCCACCGCGCTTTTGCGTCATGGATCTTCTGCCACCGCTGCTACATCAGGTGTGAATGTGGTCTAAATAAGAAGATACTGCATTGTGGTTTTGAATTCCTTTGATAATATTAAATGGGTGAAGTGCTTTGATTTGGTACTCACAACCAAGAGAAAGCACTGTTCACACATTTGTACATTATATGCTAGTTACATTAAGGAGTTTCAATCATCCTTTTGGCCTTTCATATTAGTGTTATTTTATTAATGTAGCTGAATAAATTAGATATTCTAAAATAATGGTATCTGGCTGTGGCCAAACCCTTTAATAAAAGAGGGTTGTTTATAAACATTGGCCAGATCTCCTAAACCCTCTCCACATGTTGTAAGCATGGACCTGCATGGGTGGTGCATGGCACAATGCCGTCTTAATGCGGGTACATGTGACATCCACATGCCATCCGTGTGCATGCCTATACACCATTCATGGAGCATGGGATCAGTCCCAATGTCTAGATGGACCAGTTGTTTCCAAAATTTTTGGACCAGTGGACCATTAATGTACCTGTCAAAGACGTCATCTGCCCAGACACTCATGGGGTATTTTCAGACATTACGTGATTACAGTCAACCACAGTGAACCACGGTCAATCCCGCAGCAGGGCCAAAGCACCCTGAACGTCTGTTCTGCGGGCGCTAGATGTTCACCACAGTCAATCCCCAACAGGGATCAAAATCAATCACGCTTCCGAAGCTCCAGTCCGGACCATCTTCAAAAGCATGGTCAAAGCGACTCCTAATGGGAAACAATAAAAAGTAATGTCTGAATGGCAAGCACGGGCCGGAATCAACCAAAACGATTCTCAGTCATGGAAAAAGCACGCAGAGTCGTTACCAGGCAACCAGCAACAACACAGGCCTGGGAGGGAGATTTAAAGGGCACCCGGCAGCAGAGGGACACGGTGGGATGGAGTGAGGTGGAAGGGAGAGGAAAGCGGTGGGAGAGAGAGCATGGCAGGAGGAGGTGGAGGCGGAGGCGGAGGAAGAGGTGGCATAGACGCAGGTGGAGACGGGGGTAGTGCTGCACCTGCAGGTGGTGGAGGGACAGCTGCAGCAGCAGCAGCAGCAGCAGCAGCAGCAGCCGGGACAGGAAGCCCCAGAGACGGCAACTGGACCTGGGGACGAGGCACCCCAGAAACGAGTAAGGGGACCGAAAGGGGGGGAGGGACCCAGTGGCACAGGGGCACCAAGGGGGGCGGCCCTGGCGGCAGGAGGGGGGAAAGGGTGAGGCTGCGGGACAGGGGCAGAACAACACCTAACCCCTCGACCCACAGACACAGAAGCGGGCCCGGGAGCCTGAGCCACCGGAGGAGATGGGCGCTGACCAGTTGGAGGAGGAGGAAGAGGGCCCACATGGGAGAAGGCCCTACCATCGAGGGGGGCAACGGGGGTACAGGGAAACCCAGGTCTTCATCTGCATCTGGGGGACCCTGGCGCATCAACTGGAGCTCACAGTCAATCAGCAGAATGAGCACATCTTCCGGGAGATCATGCGGGACATGGAGGCGGCAGGGCACCACAGGACCGTGGTCCGGTGCCACTCAAAGGTGAAGGAACTAAAGAGGGGGTACAAGGCCATCCAGGACAACAACAAGTAGTCTGGACATGGAGCCCAGACCGCCCACTACTTCAACGCCCTGGACCACATACTCCATATGAAGGGCTCCATCATCGCCCTGTGCCTCATGGGGAGCACCGTGGTCCAGAGCATGGAATGGGCTGAGGTACCCCCTCCCCTCACTACCCCCAGGGAGGACACTGGCTCCAGGGTTCCCGCCCCCAGGAGGAATGCCCAGGGACCTCGGGGACCTGAAGTTCCCCCGCAAGCACCAGCACCAGCAGCTCCCAACCCCTATCCACACCGGGAGACTCCGAGGCCGGCACACTGATCACCCTCAGCCAGTGGACACAGGGGGACCCCAGAAACACTGAGGGACTGGCCTCGGAGGGCTCCAAGACAGACATCAAGGGTAAGAATGTGGGTGGGAGGGGGGTACAGACTGGGGGGGGAAGAGGCAGGGGAGGGGGACACACCGGGCATGGGGTCACCCACAGCCACCCCGGACACCCCTGAACACAGTAAGGGGGCATGGGCGCCACTGGGGAACAAGGGAACAAGGGCAGCCCATGCCCACCCCCTCCCATACCCCCACAGGGCATGGTATGCCCTGCCCCAGCAACAGGCGGGTGACGAGGATGCCAGAGAGCAGCCCCGGGAGCAGCCAGTGGTCCCCGGTGAGGCACACTGCCAAGAGGGGGGCGGGAAGGGCAACAGGGGAGGACACCAGCCACCAATCCGAGGGAGGTTGGGCCCAAGACCCCCCAGCCGTACCATGGGAGAGGGGGCGGCCAGCCGGGGCACCTAACCAGCACCTATTGCATACCCAACAGGGCAACTTGAGGGGACCCAGCAAGCCGGGCCTGTTCCCCCAGCGCAACGGATGAGAGAGCACCGGGCATGGGTACGGCGCCAGAGTGAGGAGCAGGTGGAGGACTGATAGCAGCCATTGATCAGATGGAGGCAGCCACAGAACTCTCCCTGCAACAAGCGGAGGCAAGGGACCAGAGGCTCCAGGTGAAGGTGCGGTTGGAGTGGAGGCGGGAGCGCAGGGAGCATAGCAGGCAGGTAGAGGCATCTGGGTGATTGAAGCAGGCCATAAACAGAATGGTGTGGGAGCATTCAGCGAAGATGGACCGATCGCACAACATCAGCACCTCCCTGCTCCTGCACGCAGGCACCATGAGTGCATATATGATGGCACCCAGCCCGCTGGGCACCCTGCCCACCCAGGCCCCGATTCTGGGCCCCTCGGCACCCCCACCACCTCCGTCACTGCCCCAGCCGCCGGCCTGCCCACTCAGCCCACGCATCTGCCTCTTGGTCCCTGTAGGCCTCCGTAGGGAGCAGCTTCCCAGGGGGGCCCATCTGGCCCTGGGCCCTCCTGCCCTCCCACCACCGCATGCCCCTCAGGACACTGAGGCCTCCCAAGACAAAGTTGGGGACATGGACAGCAGGGGGAGGGGATCTCCCAGAGCTCCATGGTGCCCACAGGGTGGCCAAGGGGGAGGCCCCGGAGACATGGGGGATGGGGGGGAAGGGGCAGGGTGGTCTTAGGGGGGATGAACACTGGGAGGTGGGTGGGTGGGGGACACATGTAACTGTGTGTGGAAATAAAAGTTTGGACTCCAGTATTGCTTCCTTGGGTCAGTTCATGGGCCCAGGGCCATGGGCAGGCGGGTGGCCATACAGGGGCATGTACAGGGTGCCAGTGGGGGCCCAGGGGTGGTGGAGACTGGGGTGTGCGCCTCACGCCTTGGCCTCCTGGCTGATCTGCCTGGCCAGGGCAGCACAGATGTGCTTGGTGTATCGGTACTCCCGTGGGTTCTCTGCATTCACATACAGGGGCACAGGACTGGGAAGATGCCGGGGCATGGGGTAGTTGAGGGCAGCCCTCTCGGTCTTGCACATTTTGTGCAACACACAGCAGGTCCCGATCATCAGGGCCGAGTTCTCCATCGTGTAGTTCAGGCGGCCCAGGAGGCTCCTCCAGCACTGATTGAGGGCCCCAAAGGCCCTCTCGACCACTGTCCGGCTTGCACACAGGCGGGTATTGTAGAGAGCCTCCACAGGGTTACGGGCGACCGGGTATGCCTTCATCAGCCACCGGGTGAGGGCATAGGCTGGGTCCCCCAGGATGCAGGGGGGCATCAGCACCCCCTCGATCTGGTTCATCCCCATGTCTGCGAAGTCCCCATGGTACATCCGGGCATAGAAGGGGTAGATGGTCATGATCCGGGCATCGTGGCTGTGCTCAGAGTTGCCCGTGAAGATGTCAATGAACTGCCCCCGATGGTCCACCACCGCCTGCAGCTGCAGGGAGTGGTATCCGTGTCTGTTAACATATTCCACGGCCTCCCCAGTGGAGGGGCAGAGGATCTTTATGTGGGTGCCATCCACGGTGCCCATGCAGTTAGGGAACTCTCCAGTCATGAAGCCAGCCATCACGGCTGCCTGGTCCACCAGATGGATTGCTCGGTCCAGGAGCACTCCCTACACAGCCTCGCACATGTCCCGCAGGATCCCGGTGACAGTGCTCACCCCGACGCTGAAGTGCTGTGAGATGGACTGGCAGGAATCGGGAGTTGCTAGGTCCTAGACCCCGATGGCCACCCGCTGCACCATGGGGATGGGGGTCCGCATGGGGGTGTGCTGCTTCTCCAGCCAGGGCATTAACAGCTCCGCGAGTCACAGTAGGGTGCATCTGTCCATCTGAAAGTGCACCCTCCAGGCTGCCTCATCCCACTGAGTCAGCATCCAGGACCATCACCCCTGTTCCCACTCTGTGACCCATAGTCGCCAGTCAATGGGCATAGCGAGCAGGGCTGCATGCCCATGGTCTCCCTCCACCATTGGAGCTGCCCGGCCACCTTGTGGAGCCTTGCGACCCTTTCCTGGCCATGGAGGAGGGTCTACTGGGCCGCCCCGGACACCCGCAGGGCCCTGAGCCGGGTCAGGGAGCGCCTTTGGGCATGGTGGACTCTCCAACCCCTAGAGGCACTCCAGGCAATGGTAACCCACAGGCGAATGCCCAGGTGCACCTCAGTGGTCAAGTGCACCTCAGCGGTCTGGATGCGCAAGAGATGAGTGTGCAAGTGGTACCGCTCTGTGCGGAGGGCTAGGTGCATCCCACAGGCGTCCAACTGGCCTAGCTCCATGGTGAAAGTTGCCCCAGGTGGGGGGAAGCTAGCCCGGTTATAGGATGGGGCAGGTTTAGCCCCACCCCCAGGTCACGACCCGGGGCTCTACAAGGACCCCCCAGGTGGGTGATGGGTGATCCCCCATCCTGGCATCCCGGCAGACTCCTGCAGGGCATGCATTCCGGGGAGCTGGGGGCAAACCATTGAGCGCACCTACTGTCCCTGCAAGGGGCCTGGCACATGGTCCAGAGTGCGCCCGGGCACGTGTGAGCTGCAGCTGCATTCCTGCTGTCATCAGCCTCAGTGTAGCCAGCCTGTTTTCCTTGCCACCCTGATTAGTGTGTAGGCTGTCCTGTCTGTGAGCTCTGTTCCAGAAGCTGTGCTGGGTCCGCACCCCATGCCTCGCTCTCTTGCCATGCCATGTTGCAGCCGGTGGCCTTATCGGCTGGCCTTGAGGCCCCCCTGTATCCCCTTCCATCCCTCCAAGGATTGTGGGGCCCCTCTGTCCTGGCAATTAGTCTCCTTTGCTTCCAGGACCGTGGCTGGCTGCACTTCCACTGGGCTCCCAGCACCCATGGGGCACCCATTGCTGGACCTTCCGCGAGACCATGGCCCTGTGTGACCTGTGGCATTCCTTGGCCGTGCAGTTGCTCCTGAGCTGCCCAGACAGCCTATCCAGTGCCTATGCGAGTATGAGCTCAAGGCTGCACTACTTTGGCTATGAGGTGAGCGCCCATGATTGCCGGCTGCATGCGGAGACCCTGGGCCTGATTCCCTTTCCCGATGGGTGTGTCCCAGGGATGAGGTGCTCACATGTGGGGTGGTCATTGGCAGAGACCGTGTCTGCTCTGTCTGTGTGCAGCCTGGCCACCTACACGGCCTGTCTGAATGAGGGGGGCCCTGTCCTGGCCGTGTCCTACTTTGGCTGTGTTCACAGGGCCCGTGGGTACCAGCGATCACATGGGGTGGTGTATCACCAAATGTTGGAGTTGGGTCACCTTCCGTGGCCCCCTGCTGCTGAATATGGCTTGTTGGAGCCCACCAAGGCAGAGCTGGCAGCGCTGTCCAGTGTGTGGTCCTGTTCCGATGTGCAGTTGGGGCTCACCGCACAGGATCCCTTTGAGGCGTACTACCTGGTCGCCCACCACATCTGTGCTGGGCTACCAGTGGGCCATGATTCAGTGGCTGCACTTCATTCAAATGGTGGGCCACTTGGCCCCAGGCCCCTTTGTTGCACCCTGAAGCTGGCTGTGAGGCCCCCTGTGCCTTCTGTGCCCCGGTTTGTGGCCCCACAAAGAGATCCCGCCTCCTCCCCGCTGCCGCAGGCCACTGCCTGCTTCCTCCATGATGTCCCGGACTTGAAACTGTGCTGCCTGTTTCCCAGGGTTCCACTGCCCCTACCTGTGGCTCTGGGCCCCCTCCAGGGACCCCCCTCATTCGCTTCTGCAACCGGTTCCCCCCTCAATGGCTGCCTTCTCCTGTGGCCGAGTCCTGCTCTCCGTGCCTCCACCCAGCTCCCTGGGTTGCTGCTGACCTTCCTCATTCGCTGTCGCTCCCTCTTGTGCCCGTGATCCCCCGTCCCCGGGTGCCTATGTGACTGCGGGGTTCTGGGGCCCCTGGTATTTGCCTCCCGGCATCCACTCGGGGGTGTGTGTGCATCTGTGGACTGCCTGCACTGCTCCGGTTCTCCTGCATCCCCTCCATGGCCCCCTTGATGGTTCTTGGGGTGCTTGTCTGCCTCCTGGGCCATTCCCAGACCACTCCCTGTTCCATGTAGCCTCCCCCTGTGCCTGTGGGCCGGCCTTTCAGGCCCCCTCCCATTCCGGGACTTCCTGTGTAGCTGTGGGAGTGCCCGTGTAGCCTGTGCTGTTGTGGGGGTTCTGGTAGCCACCCATTTCTCATGTCCTGGGCGGTCCCTGGCCTGCCCCCCTTCTTCCCCTTCACCGCCCACCCCTCCCCCTATGCCCATTGTGCCATGTGTGCCTCCTTCCATTCCTTTCCCGTGTGGGTGTTAGTGCAGCTGGGCATGTGTGTGTGCTGTGTGTTCCTCTGTGCCCTCGTTGTCTCTGTGCCTGCTGTGTGTGTTGCCTTGGTGGCTCTTCTCCCTCTTCCCCCTCCCTTCCCATTTCCCTTGTGTGGGCATTCCCTGTAGGCGCTTTTGGCTTCCTCTGCCCTCAGCTGGCCATGTCTGCCTCCCACCCCTACCTGGTGTCTTGTGGGTGTTTTGATCACAGCCTGGAATCGGTGTAACATCTGTTGTGATGCTCCGGCCTGTGGTCTGATGGCCCGATTCCCTGCCATGGTCCCGATCCCATCACGTTTGTTCGGGGACTTCCTGGACCATGGGGGGTGGTTAATCGGTTCACCACCATATGGAATCCACTGTGGTGAATCAGAACCACGTAACATCTGAAATCACCAATTGTGGGCTTACTATAACTGGCAACGATGCATTATAGGGTGACTCAAGGCCTGTGTGTGTGTGTGTGTGTGTGTGTGGCTCAGCTGCAGAGCAGTCACTCAGGTGGACTGTATGGGAAGGGATTCTAATAGGAAGCTCCCAGGGTGGCCACTGTGGCTATGCAGGCAGTCTCCATGCAGTCCCACAGTCATTGACCGGCCCTGCAAACAACTCATACAGGCAACCATTCCCCCTCCATCCCCAACTTCCCACCCTCTGTCATGACACACAGCCGCGGACACCATGGAAACATCAACTTGCAGCAGCCAGTAACCTCCCCGAGTGCCTCCCCAAGAGCCCAGGAGCCATCGCAGCCTCTGGCAGTCCCGACCAACAATGAAGGCACATACTGGGTGGGACACACAGGAAGCTGTTGTCTGAGTTGACATCTTCCATGGCACTGACTCTTCTCTCATGTGTTGCGAGGGGCATTTGTTGTGCTTTTAGCTAATGTGTTTTTTTATTTCATGTGTATGTCCTTTAAGGGCTCCCAGCAGGGTTATGGGTGGGACTAGGGAGGCAGCCGGGCTGCAGAACTGTCTTCTGGCACAGGTGGCCACGCCGGTTCATACAGCCAGGAGATGCATGGGTGCCAATTATCACGTGCATTTTTAGCTTACCCGACACTGCGAAGTCTGGCTTTTTTGGCAGTGCCCTGGTGGCCATGTGAGTGGGTGCTGCGTGGCTCATGGAAGCATGCAACCCCCCTCACCACCTTTAGATGAGTGTTCAGATGCATGGTTACTGAGTGGCCATGAGGGATAGTATCTCCTTTAAAAACACCCATAGTCACCACAAAACCCAACAATGGTGCTGGCACTGGTGAGGACAGAATTCTGCTTTTTTTGTAGCTACAGCCAGTTCCATGGATCAGCTGAAGACCAATTACTATGTACTCAGAATGACAGTGATCACTGAAGACCCCACCCCCCCACTAGTCTAGTTAGTCCATTACATGTTTTGTTTTGTACTGTCTCACTTAAACAACTGTAACAAAGAAAAGCTACTAGTCTGAACTAAACACTAACAAACCGGAAAGTTTCTTCAGTGTTTGGAAAGCTATGAATTTGCACTGGGATTTTTATTAACATTTATGAACAAGAAAAATCAGTTCACAAACTTCCCATGACTTGCCTTGTTCAGCCTTACCTATAGGACAAAAATGGGAAGCACTTCCCTCTCATGGGCCATTTTGAAAATTGGCACAAGTTTCATAGGCCACATAAGACCTGAGGGAGTAAGTGCCTAAGGGGATATGCTCGGTAAGGGTAGGGAACCTCAGGTCCAGGAGTAAAATGTGGCCTGCAGCTAGTTTTTACGTGGCCCCTTTCAAAACCCTGCATAGGACCCTTTGATCCAGTTCCTATTCCCAAGCACTGAAAAACTGAGCACAGGGCAAGGGAGCGATGATGAAGGCATGCACATACAGACAGGGGACAGATCCATGATGTGAACCCTCCTCTTCCTAAACAACTTATTAAGCTCCCTCACCCCCAGCTTTAGACTTATGTGCAAAGTGACCCTTGGAGGGAAAATGTTCCATACCAGTGGCATGAAGGAAGGGAGAAGATGGTCAATATAAATGGACCTATGACATGCATTAATACTCTCTCTTTGAGTTAATGCCCCCGTCTCCATTCCCTTCCCCAGAGCCCACTCTTTTAGTGCTTGAGGGGTAGGGTCTGGATCCACAAGCCAGATCCAGGAATCAGTAAGGAGCCAAATAAAAAAACAGCTGTGGGCCAGACTTGGCCCTTGGCTTGGAGGCTTTTCACCCCAATATAAGTGATCCAGAACAAACATTGATTTTGATAAGAGATTATTAGAAAAAATGGATATGTAGGAGATAAATGTTGATGTCAATGGAAGCTTTGCAGGTGAAACCTTGCCTAGTCTGTTTAACATGAAATAATACATTCTTGATCTGGTGCTGTGGTTGACCTTGTGGATAACTACATGTACTTGTTTGTTGGCTTTGCTCAGTTGCCACCAACCTGTACTGATATGGTCATGTTCTCTTTCCTTCAAGTCTTGATACAATATTTGTATGTATATTCTTCTTCCATGGGATATCATATAATTTCATCTTCAGTAGGCTTGCTGTGCTGTATTAGAAGAGATTTTTTTTAAAAAAATCCAAGTATATCCTGTTTCCTAAGGGTTAGCATTCTGACTGTTCTGTGAAAAAATAAACATGTCTGCTCTTGCAATTATTCTTAAAATTAATTTCATTGAGAGCAGGATCAAGCCCTTTGTTTTTTGTGCACAGGAAAATTAATAGCTTTGTGCATTTTTAAATAGTTCCCACTGTTACTGGTGAGGGACACTCAGCTTCTTAGTTGGGAGAAATCCTCACGCTTTTAATTTCATTAACAGCCAAATTCTCTCCATATATATTTCTGAGGGAAATGCATTCAGCAAAACCTTGAGTTTCGCCACATTGTTCCCTGAGCCCAGGTGAAATTTGCATGATTTTAATGAAGAAGCTCATGTGGGTTCGGGGGAAAAGCCTATATTTCCCATTTATGAAATATAGGAAATATAACGCAACCTTATTCTCACCCTTTGGCTTGCCAGTTTAGGTTATAAACTCGAAAAAGCTGCTTTGTACTATGCATTCTTCCAGTGCCTATCTTACACAACCCCATTCCCATAATATTTGAAAATATTTACACCCACAACACTCCTGTGAGGTAGGTAAATGCTATTATCTCATCTTACAGATAGAGACCTGAGGCACAGAAGGACTACGTGACTTGTACAAGTTTGTACAGGAAGGCTGTGGTAGGGCAGAGACCTAGACCTTGGTCTCTTAAATTTCATGCTACCAGCTCAGTTACTGGATTGGCCTACTTTCTGCCTACCCCTGGTGTTGTTTAGGCCCACTAGGTGAAAAAAGCATAAAGTGCTACTATAATGATGAAACAGCTGGGGAAATCTTCAGGTCCTTTGAATCTGAGCACTCCCTGAATGTGCTGCTGTGAGTCAGAAGAATCCTGAAGTAGTTTACAGATTAGCTAGAAGGAGAAATGATACAAGTGTAAATAGAAGGGATTTCTGTTTGTTCTGCAGAGATTCTCCCCCAACTTTGAGGAGCAGCTTTTTAATAATGTAGTGAGATGGAGCAAGGCGATATTTGTAAGTGCTGCAGGGTGCTCTTCCAATCATTTGAGAAGGAAGCACTGCACAATTATTCTGGGGAAAAATGTATCTACTTTTGTAATGCAGGTTCATTAGGCATCAGATTGATTTATTGTATTGTTTCCTTTATAAATTATTTTTATTATGTTTTAGCACAGTACATGCCTACTGCCCTGGGGGAATATGCAGGAATGAGCTGAATGACATGTGTAATAGACTGCCTTAATTAAAACAGTGTAATGCATATTTCAATGCTATTAACAAAAACAAAATTGATTTTGTTTTCTGGGTAATTGAATATATTAAAAGCCCAGGTGATTTTCTTCTATTGTTTAACCCTCTGAGGTCAATTTCATTTGGTGTTGTACAGGAGATGTTCATTTACTTCCAAAGGTTTCAAGAGGAGAATTTTTCTCTCAACCATATTGGCATTTTCTCTGAGTCCCCTTGGCCTGCGCCTGCATGTGGCAGGACTACTGAGGAACTGAAGAGCGTAATCATGAATTTCAATCAGACCCTTGATCCTTTGCAGTGTCTCAGAGTGCATTCTCGTTGAGGCACACAGCTCTATGAAAGAGGAAAGGCCATTATTCCTGTGCACTTTTTAACCTGATGTTCTGTAGAGACAGCAGTAGTGTGGCGCTGTAATTCCATTAGTTAATGAATATCTCAAGAATTTGTCCATCATAAAAACACACTTAAAAATTATAATCAATTACTTCTCTTTTTCTAAGTGGTTTTTCCCCCTCTTCCTTTTCAATGTAGGTCACTTGTGACTAATTTTTTAGCGTGTCATGATCCAAAAGTTGCCTCCTTTCTTTCTTTCTTTCTTTTACTTGAAACAAGCTAGTTATATTGGCAGACAGGGTGGGAGGACATAAAATAATGAACAGAAAATTGTGAATGCTAACTAAAACTGCTAGGTTGAGAACTTGCACGTCCTTAGGGATAGGGTGGCCATACCTCCCCTTTAAAAGAGGACACATGAAAAATATATGTTGCAGGGCTGCATTGGTTCCAGGGCAGCCTTGCACCATGTATTTTTCCTTAAGCTTCCTCTTTTAAAGGGGAGGTATGGCCACCCTACTTAGGGATCTATTTACTAAGCTCTAGCAGCCCCCTGCTGCCTAGGACCACAGCAGTGCATAGTGAGGCAAACTCACCCTTTTCTGGCCTTCCTGTCCTGGCACACTCCCTAGGGTGAGATTTCTACCAAACTTCTTGTAGGATGCCCTATAGGTTTTTCTACTTTACCTACTCTAGGGGAGTGCAGTAGGACAGCCCTACTAAGGTGCAAATCCTTGCAGAATTCAGCCCCAAATACCTTACTCATGCACTGGTTTCTTTACCACAGTGTGCCAAGTTCCCCAACACACACTTACACAAACAATAAAACAGACATAACACTAACTCTACTTTAACACCACTTTAACATTTCTTATGCATATTGCATATTGCAGGACTGTATTGGTGCCCTATGCAACCCCATTGCAGGATGGGGCGGGATAGAAATCTACAAAATAAAATAAATAAAATAAATAAATAAACATAAATACAAAGTATTAAAGTGGTGTTAAAGTGGAGTTAGTGTTATGTCTGTTTTCACCCTATGTTCAAACATAAACCAGACCTCCAAGGGCATAACTATAATAAGGACACATAATGCAGCTGTACCAGATCCCAAAACCTTGCGGGCCTGGTACTCCAAGGTGCAGCTGTGCCCCTACTGCTGACTGATGTGGGGAAGGGGGTCCTCTTACATCTTCTACACCAGGGCCCATTCCAGCCTAGTTATGCATCTGCAGACTTCCCCCCACAGAATCACTCTGTTCTCAGACATATTTATTTATTATATTTATTTTTGTATCAGTTATCTTGGGGTTATTTATTGATTGTTGTTTTTATAGTGTTTTTATCTTTTTGCAAATTTGTATTTCAATATGTTTTTAAATATGTTGTCAGCCGTCCCGAGCTGCTGTAGCAGGATGGGGCAGCCAAGAAATCTAAATAAATAAAGTAATTAATTAATTAATTAAATAAACTCTGATCAGATTTAGCAGAATGCCCCCTTTGATGGGAGCTGATTGGCACTTAACGGGATGAATGTTGGCCTTCATTGAAAGCTAGTCTTTCTGTCCTGCAACACCAGGGGTGTCTAATCAAGGGCAGTGCTTATTTCCAGTGTGATAACGAGCTGTGGAATGTAATCAAGAGGACTGCCTAGTGCCTATTCTTGAGTAGCATGTATTTATACTGTCCTGGCAATCTAATTAACATGGAAAGTATTCTCTCCTCCCAACGTTGGGCAGCAATAACACAAATTGTCAAGATAGTCTAACAAATCCTACTTCTCAAATAATTCAGGATATTTCTTTCCCTTCCCCTTATTTCCTGTGCAGACTTCTTTCCCCAACAATGGATGTTTAAAAATGATTGCCCTGCCTTTTATGATAAAAGAATGGGCCATCATTAAACTGGTGAATGATTGGATCACTGGGTTTCATAGGAAATCCCTTATTACTTTTAATCACCCATTGTAGCTCTTCTCTTCACTTCCAAGAGACAAGCTGAAGATAGAGATTGATTCCAAATAGTTCCCATAAAAGTATAGACCACTGCACTATTTTTACATAAATTTTATTCTTTATAGTTTCCACTTCTTGGGAATTAATGAGATTTGGCTGGAACCCCAATTACTTCTCGTTTGTGATTTATAAAGCACAAGTCTAAATTAAAATGTGGGAAATCATTTTTCTTCTTCAAAAAAATTAAATGTAAGAGTCCATTTTTTTTTTAGAGGAAATGACTTCCTTTTCTTTTCTTTCTGCCAGGTTCCTCACAGAAGTACCTTTTCAGAGTTATTTTCATGGCATAAGATTAACAGACATTTAGAACTGAAATGAATACCTGTGACAAGTATCATATTTGATTATTTTGTTCACTTGGAATAAGATTTGACATAGCGCATACAAACCACTACTCATCCCTGTTTTGTTCCTATATTAGTTTTGTGTTCCCAGATTGTTTTCTTTACAGTTTTTCAAGGATTTCACAGTGCATATATATATGATATGATGTGACATGATTGATATGATGTTATGATATATGATTTTTTTAGATTGAGGACAGCTGCCAATTTTGGTCCTTCTAGACTTTATAACATTCAGTACAGTTTACCATGGGTTCCTGATTCAGCAGCTGAAGCACATCACTGGTATGGCATGAGCTACAAGTTGGTGGTTTGAGCCCTATCTACTAGAACAGAGTAGATCAATGGTGGTGGATGGTTATACATCATCCCTGAGAGACTAGGGGTGTGCAGAAGGGACCAGCTTTCTTTTCATTTTTGGATTCATTTTCATTTCCAGTTCTTAGTTAGGTATTTGTTTTTGTTTGTAATTTAACTTCATTTTAGTAATTAAATTAGTTTCCCATTATTTTTAATGGGCATCAATTTGCAGGTCATGCATACATTTAAATAGTGGTTTTACTTTGGCCTTCTGATATTTTTTCCATTCTCAAACTTGCAGAGAGTATCCCAGGGTGGCAGAATATGAGACAAAGACTGCCACACAGCAGGTGAGCATGGAAGCAGCAGGCACTGGCAAGCAGTGGGCGGGAACAGGAGCACCAGGCACTGGCATCAGAAGTCCAAGTATGACAGGGCATAAATTTATATCGAGTGCCCCATAGCTGTCCCTGGGCACCACCGCCCCCACTGCCCTCAGCCATGCTATCTGCCCTTTTGTGCTGGGCCCCATGCCCCCCAGAGTGGGCTGTGCAGAGGAGGAGCTGCTGGCAGTAGGGGTGCTGCTGTTGCTGCTGATCTTGCTGCTGCTGCTTCTACTGCTAGGTCTGGAGGCAGGTATAGATAGTTTATAGCAGTTATATATATATATAACTGCTATAAACTATCTAACTATTATAAAACCAATGGAACTAAATAATGGGATATCTAACACCTAGTCCTACAAACACACTCTACAACTGAATCACTGATCTCTATAAACTATAACTAAGCAGTTATATATATATAACTGCTATAAACTATCTAACTATTATAAAACCAATGGAACTAAATAATGGGATATCTAACACCTAGTCCTACAAACACACTCTACAACTGAATCACTGATCTCTATAAACTATAACTAAGCTAACTTAATTAACTCATAACTGACTCCTACCTAACTACTATAATCTCTCTCTATATATAAATATACAATATTACACATGAATGGGGGAGGGGGAAGACACAGAGAGCTCAGAACAACACAGGGAGGGGTATAAAAACTGAAATAAAACCTAAATCAATCTAATCCTACTCTAATAAATAAAAAAACAGGGGAAGGGAATGAGGGATGGAATATGGAGGGAGGGGGAAAGGGAAAGGAATGAATTCAATGGAGTATAGGGAGGGGTAAAAATAAAAATAACAGCTAAATCTATCTAATATAATCTAAATAAATGAAAATATGAAGGTAAAGGGGTTGGATGGGTGAAATAGGAGGAGTATGGCAATGGATTGAGGAGAACAAAACTGCTGGGAGAGGGAGCCTTCTGAAACGCCTGCTGTTCAGGAACAGTGCCTAGCTCAGATGGTGTTGGGAAGGGGGGAGGCAATCAATTTTGTTTCTTGCGCATCACCGCAAGCCCCATTGGCTCCCTGGAGCCTAGCCCATGGCCAATCGCAGACTGCGAAGCCAGTGGTCTCACTGATCTGAGGTGAAAAGGGATGGTGATTTGGCAGGCTGACTGCTACTCCAAGCCTCTCCACCCCTGGTGCCTGGAAGTCTGCTCCTCAGCTGACTCCCCCTCCCTGTCATGTTTGATCTTCCAGTGACACTTTCTTTCCCACATGAACTCACCTGAATGCGATCTGAACTGAATGAACTGTTTGATCATTTCGACATTCGGATCTAGTTTGGTTCGGTCAGTTTGGGTTCAGGTTCAGGTTCGGTCGTCCAAACAGACTGAGTTCAGTCCGAACTCTGAACTTCCGAACCATGTTCGCCCATCCCTACAATTCCCAAGTGCCACCAACTGAGTTCTTATGGCCGGGAAGGAGCGGCCATAAGAACTCAACAAGAGAGTCAACAACATCTCATGGTCAACGGTATCAAAAGCAGCAGAAAGATCTAACAGAATCAGCAGAGTCAACTGACCCTGGTTCAATTCTTGGTGGAGGTCATCGACCAAAGCCCCAAGTGTAGTCTCAGTGCCATAGCCCAGACAAAAACCAGACTGTGAGGAATCTAGAAAACTGGTGCTGCCCAGGTGCTCCTGCAGCTGCTGAGCCACAACCCGTTCAATAACCTTCCCTAAAAAGGGTAAGGTTAGAGACTGACCGATAGCTGGTGAGGGAGTCAATGGGTGTTTTAACACACACATTTCTCTTGCATGTTTGCTGATACAGTCTGAACTTTCTGTGTGTCTAAATCACTCACCCAGATGTTAAACATCTGGTTCTTTGAACTTTTGCATAGAAATTCTCCAAGAACCTTTGTGTGTAAAAGTTGTCCTGGTAAACTGCTTTGCTCTAGGCAGCTGTGGTCACTTCGTTTCCATGGCAGTTTTTCATGTCTACAGCTGCGGCTACTTTAGGCTGCCTCAGGGTAGTGTTTGTGTGAAGAATGCATCCAGGAAGTGCCTCAGGGCAGTGTGTGTGTGCAAAGAATGCATCCGGAACTTACTTGTGCACTTGTAAACCCAGAAGATTGAAAGATCAGCACTTTATGGTTTGTATAAAAATGCCCATTATCAGGCAATGGTTTCTTGAGCAGAGGACGCACCACCGCCTCCTTGAGGCAGCCTGGAACTCTGCCCTCCTGAAGGCAGGCATTGACCACCTCCACCAGCAAGAGCCCCAGTGTCTTGACCAGCCAGGGCGGGCAAGAGGTGGCTCTGACTGTCCCAAGAACATCCTCCGCATCAGCTGGTGACACCCACTAAAACCTGTAAGGACAGGGATTCTATAACCTATTGGTTCTCCTATTGTATCAAGCGCAGCATGAGTCATAGTCAATCCAAGTGATTTT
Source organism: Sphenodon punctatus (assembly GCA_003113815.1). Taxonomy (NCBI): domain Eukaryota; kingdom Metazoa; phylum Chordata; class Lepidosauria; order Sphenodontia; family Sphenodontidae; genus Sphenodon; species Sphenodon punctatus. Next base: position 128,411 of record QEPC01009677.1, read on the forward strand.
ATCCGTGAAGCAATCAATAAACATATCACAGCTGGCACTGAAAGATTCCAATTCTAGACGGAGGAAGGCCAGACCAACTAGCCACCTCACCACCTGGAAAAGCTCTACTGGACAAGACTTTGTAGATGCTATAAGGACAGCAAAGAACCCCTTCTTTGCTTCCTGTAGAGCCATGGTATAGGCTTGTAAACTAGCTCTGTCACAATCTGTTGGCTTCAGCACACAAACAGCACCACCGTCGCTCCAACTGCCGCCCTTCCCACTTCAGCTGTTGCAGATCCCCCATAAACCAGGGAGGTCTGCTGTGCCAATGCTTAGGGAGCGGATGCCTAAGATCCATCCAGTTGGTGGCCTCAGTCAGCAAGGTGTTCCAAAGAGCAAGAAAGTCATCGGGCAAGTGGTCCTCAACCATATAAAATACTGATTAAAACCATTCCCAGCCCCACCATACAAAACATTAACCCCAGCCGCTAAAATATAGTTTCCATGGTGAATACTTATTCAGATATTTAGAGGGATATCTAAAATACAAAAATGCCTATTTGTTTCAGCCACAGATAAAGGTATAGGCCAATAACAAAATCCAAACAGATTAAAAAACTACAAAAATACACCAGTAAGGCATACACCCAATTACACTCCCTTCTAAAGAAAACCCCAACACAATACCCCTCAAAATAACAACAAACCTATACCATGAGATAACTACCCAAAGAGTGAAAATCCCCCCACAAGAAAATATGATTGCTGGAGAAACTACTAAACAACCCAAACTATACCTTCCAAACACAGAACCCAACAAACAAACCAAATGAAGAAGCTTACACATATGAAATGACAACTACTTAAAATATAAACACAAAAACTTCATTGGAGAACGTTAACTCATGGCAAATTATTGAAAGTGTTTATCATGTAAAATTACTCACTAGAAATTGCATTTTTGGAATGTATTTAAAAACCCACATTATGCTTCTGGGATCTTTGGGTTTTCTTCACCATGTGTTAAACTACTCCAATGAAGCAGTCCTTATTAAGGATATTGATGATTATAGAACTGAAGTGAAGCGATTATTATAAGATGGTGATAGATATTGTTCATTGATGAAAGATCATTTAATTGAGATCCAACAGAATATTAAATCACTGTTGGAAGAAGGTTTGGTTAAGGGATATTTATCGGAAAAAGAATTTGATTTTTTGTTAAAACTATCTCCAAGGAGCCCTGTTTTTATATTCTTCCTAAAATTCATTAAAATGTATTTCCACCTCCTGGTAGACCTATAGTTTCTGGCTCCAATTCCATCTTAAATTCTATTGCAAAATATTGGAATTTCTTTTTGAAACCCATCATACCACAAACAAAATCATATATTAGAGACTTGTTTCATTTTTAAAATATTCGGAGGGACCTAGATTATGATTTACTTAAGTCGCACAAAGTAATTTTAGTGACTTTGGATTTGGTATCTCTTTATTCTAACAGTCCTCAGGATGAGACTTTAGCCATTGTAAGATTGGCTTTGGTGTCAAATAGATTGCAAGGACCTATGCCAGGTTATTTGATATGCTGGCCACAATCCAATGCTATGCGGATCCCTGCATGGAGCTGTGTGCTCATTTGTGCATGTATGTACGGTTTGCACGTAGCATAATGTACAGTGAATGCAGCTCTATACAGATTCCACACAGGCAGCTGTGTGCATGCACACGTGGCTTCGCACGGGATCCCCACAGTAATAGATTGCAGCTGTTGATTGGAGTTGGTTATGACAAAGAAATAATTTGGATTTGATAGAATTTTACCTCTAGAAATTGCGTATTCCATGTCAGGCACAGGAGTAGGGTCAGGCAGGTGTACCCATACACCGATGGGCGTACGCGCATGTGCGCATGGACACACACACACACACGACATATGCATGGAAGCAGAACAGATCACACCAACTAAATCTTCCTTTTTATGTGCATCCCATTCCGCTTCCTCCATGAGGCCAATGTCTTTTATGTTGGATAAAAACATGGGAGCTGACTCCTGGTCTTCATTATTTATTTATTTATTTATTAAACAAATTTAATACCCCACCCCTCCCACACAGCAGCTCGGGGCAACTTACAACTAAACATAAAAACATCAAAATAGGAGGATTGGTTAAGAAGTCCTATTCCTTAACCACACCTTCCCAACCCCAACCTACCCATCCGCCCCACCAAAAGCCAGGCAGAACAGCCACGTTTTACAACTATGTCTAAAAAAGGGGAGATCTGTGGCCACACAGACCTCTCACATCAAGGAGTTCCACAGCCACCAAGAATGCCCTCCCCATTGTGACCCCCCAGAAGACTCAGGACACCTTGAGGAGAGCACCTTCCGATGACCACTGGGGCCGATCCAAGACTCGAGGGATGAGGCGGTCCCAAAGATAGGTAGGGCCTAGACCATTTAGGCCTTTATAGGCAAGCACCAACACCTTGAATCGAGCCAGGAAGACTATAGGCAACCAGTGCAGCAATCAAAGAATTGGTGTAATATGTTCCCAGCAGCCCAGTCCCACCAAGAGACGGGCTGTCACATTCTGCACCAGCTGCAGTCTCCGAACCATCACCATGGGTAGCTCCACGTAGAGCACATTACAGTAGTCTAGCCCAGAGGTGATAAAAGCATGGATGACAGTGGCCAGGTCAGAGTTTGAAACATATGACCGAAGCCGATGCACCAGATGTAATTGGCAAAAGGCACTCCTTGCCACAGCCTCCACCTGAGCATCCAAGCGGAGTTGCAAATCAAGGAGCACACCCAGACTCTGTATCTGGGGAACCAGCGGAAGACAGAACCCATCAATGATGGGGCCATCACCCCCACTGCCTTACCCACCAGCATCACCTCCATCTTGTTGGGATTCAGCCTCTGTCAATTAGCCCTCATCCAATCCCCCACAGCTACCAGACGCCCAGTAAGCACCGAAACTGCTGGGCCTGGATCTGATGAAAAAGAGAAGTAAAGTTGTGTGTCATCAGTATATTGATGAGACCTCATGCCAAACCTCCCAACCACCTCGCCAAGTGGCTGCATGTACACGTTGAATGGGAGATGGGACAAAACAGAACCCTGCGGGACTCCAGACGAGAGGTCTCGGTATGACAAAACATAATTGCCACGTACCACTTGCTGAATTCTTCTGGCCAGGAAAGAGTGGAACCAGTCAAGAACCATTCCAACAACCCCCGCATGGCCCTGCAGGGGCGTCACCAACATCTCATGGTCAATGGTATCAAATGCAGCCGACATATCTAATAAAATCAGCAGGGCTGAATGAGCCTGATCTAATTCCCGGTGCAGGTCATCGACCAACACCACAAGCACAGTCTTGATCCCATAACCCAAGTGGTATTCAGACTGTGAGGGATCAAGAAAACCCCTCATGTGGGGGTTACTATCTGAACCTATGCTATCTGGTGGCCTTGGGCCAGGCAATACGTCTGGCTTGCGAGGCCTTCAGTTTTGATTCTGCCCACACATTTCTAACATGGATTACTTTCAGTCCATTGTGCCTGTGAGATGCAGGCTGCCTCCAAGCACCAGGGTGCCCATTTTTGTGGTCAGGGTAGTGGAGAGGTGTGGCCCATGTGTGCCAGCATGCTACTCAGAGACCTGTGTCTGAGGGATGATGTCGAGGTGCTGTTGCAGGTTCCACAGTCCTCTTGCTTTGACCTGCTTTCACGTAGCATGTAGTTGCTACAACACCCCTTACCTAGCCTTGATTGTCCATGGAGTGTGAGCAAGTTGGGGTTCTATCTGCTGGAGGAGTCCACTGTAACTGTTCCTCCACCTGGAGCGGTGCTGCCATTGGATGCCAGAGAGAGCACTGGACTGATGGAATTTAACTTGAGCCTCCTGGGTGGAGGTCCATCCCTGCTGACCTGCTTTGTCAATGACCTGATGCATGCCTGTGGTTACTGGAGGGGCCGTGAGCTGTGCAAGGATCAGCTTTGTGGGCTTGGCTTGCTCATGCCTATGGCTGGGAGTCCCTACTTGACGTGGGTGTCTGATAGAGCAGAGATGTCTGTCCTGTTGGATATTTGGAACTAGGTGGCTGTCCAAGCTGCTTTGGCCAGGGGACACCCCTTTCTTCCTCACTATATGGTACATGGGAACATGTGTACATGCGGGTATTGCCACGGTATGTTTGCATGGGAAGAATATGCAGGGGGTGTGGGATTTCCTGTGTGTGCTCCTCAGCATCCTTGAGCAGGCTTTGGAACCCCACTCCGAGATTTTTGTCCCCGTTTGTCTGCTCTATTGCTCTGTGCATGATTGTCTACTTGCTGTGCCCATGGGCCCTGATTCTCCATTACCCTTACTTTGCCCCCGCCTCCCAGTCATCAATCGTTGAGCTGACTGTATGCGACCTACTATTTGTGACATGGGCATCATTTTCCCTGCCCCTCCATCCATAATCCCCCTTGGAACGGGGCCCTTTGAACTGCCTGTATTTGTCCTCGACTCTGCTGTGTGGGGCATGTATTTGCTACTGGACTCCCTGCCTGACGGGGTGTCTTGATTGGCTGCTTCATCTACCTTTGCATCTTTCAACCTGTTGTAATAAATGTGCACCGTGTGTTCATCTGCTGCCTGTGTTGGTTTTCCCTTGCCCCATGGTTTTGTATGTGCTGTCCCCCTGTGCCCTGTGTCTGACAGCTTGCCTGTATGTGGTTTTCCCTGTCCGTCCTCCCCCACTCACATGGAGTCTGTTTGAGTATGGGCAGCAATGGTGACCATGGCTTTTTTTGCCCTCAGTTGGCCATTTTACCAGGCCATGCTGTGTGGCATGGTTTTCCTCCAATAGGTGTAGCAGTTGCCTGTTTGAATGGTGATTGTGTTCACTGAATGTAGGGTCAGATCAGTGGGGGTCAGGTTCATGGGTGCTACGAACCTCACGTGATCCTCACGTGACCCACCTGGCCAGCATCCATTTGAATCCCCCCCCCCCGCCACTCACTTGCGGGTGTGTGTGCAGTGTGTTGTTACTCCACCCATTCAGCCATGTCGGTTTAAAAATAGCCCGTGTATGTTTGTGTTTGTGTGTAAAAACACAAACAGTACTGATCAGTGAGACACTGACTCAGTCCAAGAAAGGAGAAAGAATGGCAAATTTGCTGCTATGTAGAGGAGCTGTTATCTAGAGGAACAACTTTAGAGCAATGTGATCTCTCAGTGGGTTATTTCCCCGTTTAATTTTACCTAGATGTTCCCCCATCCAGAAATCTCCATTCAAAGATCGCAGAAGCTTTGGGATCAACTTTTGGATTTAAGCTGATACAGTTAGGGGTATAATATATATTCCCCATTAAATATATGTCAGAATTAACATTTCTCCGGTGGTGGGCATGTAATTTTCCTTTCCCCCCCATCATTAGCTTTTATCATTTTTTTCTTACTTCTCCATTGCCTTCAAAATATCATCAGCAATATATTCCCACATATCCTTCTTTTGTATATCATTCTTTTTCTGTTCTTTCTCTGTCTTCAATCTTGACAGCTCTGTTTTCTCCATATGCTGTTTCAGTTCCTTTCCCTTTCTTCTTTCTGACTTCTCAATTTCTCCTAAGTCATTATATGTAAATAATTGCTACTAAATTGCTTAATGGCTCATCCCCTTAAACCTATCTCAACAGCCTTTCTTCCCAAATCAGAAATCATTGTCTTCTCCTTTTTCCTATTTAATGTCTCCCTTTTTCCTATTTAGTTTTTTGAGATGTAAGGGTTCCCTTAATCCCATTTTAGCATCCCAAATATGAATTCATACTCCCTCAATTCAGAAACTATTCTCTGCTCCTTCCTGAAAAAGTCCGGGGAAACATCCCCCAAAGCAAGTCCGAGGAAATAGCCCCCTAAATAGCAAATGGGAAACCTAATTCAATAATGATCCACCAGTACAGAGAATGTCCTATAGAAACTATGGCCGTTTTTACATGGATGCCCCCTCTGCCCTCCTGCCACTCAGTGTTCGGATGGGTGTGTGGCGGGGTGGGAGGGCAGTCTTCATATACGGCCACCGGTGGGTGGGAGGATGGGTGTCCGGCGGGTGTGCACACAGGTGCACATGGGATTAAGGGGCCCCACCACGGGTGGTGGGTGTTTGTGCGTGCGTATTACCGCCACACACCCACCAACACCTACCGCATACTCATCTTCACCCACCTCCACCCACGGAGCCCTCCGACAGAATGGAGGATGCTCCATGGATGGAGATGGGTGGAGGTGGGTGTGTATCCATGTAAACAGGCTCACACCCACCTACACCCGCTGTGTCAACCCCCCCTTCTGTGTACAAATGGCCTATGCATACAACTATTACAATGCGGTAGTGATCCTGCTCCTTATAAGGGGTACACCAACCAGCTGGTTGGTGTACACAGACAGCCATCAAACACCTGATGTGGGGGGAGGTGTTCCTCAGGGAAGTGGCAGCTGGTCGTTTAAAGTGACAGGAATTGGCTGGGGTCACAGCTGTAGGGCTGGCTTCCAGTCACTTGGACAAGAGGGGTGCAGCTTCCCCCCTCCAGCGCATGCAGGAGGGGAGGAAGCTGCACCTGGACTTTCTAAGTGCCCGGGAGCCAGGTCCACCAAAGTGGCCCAAGAGGCTCCCTGTCACTTGGAATGGCCCCTTCCCCTCTCCAGTGCCTCCCAACTGGGAGTTGCTACAGGAGGAAAGCTGCACACAGACTTTCCAAGTGACCAGGAATTGACCCTGCAGAAGCAGACCCAGCCAGCCACTGTCACTTTGAATGGCTGGCTGATACTTCCCTCAGGAGCGTCCCTCATCAGCTGTTTCGCAGCTGACTGCATGCACCAAACAACTAATTGGGGGCCAGGAGCAGCCACCATAAGCTCTTTGGTGCCTGACTATGCTGCACATGAAACACCTCATGGGGGCACGAGATGAGCACACCCACCCCTGCTTAGGAACTGATTGGGGTGCCTGGAGGAGCTCCTGACTGCACACATCAAACAGCTTGGGTGGGCAGGATCACCCCCACATCATCTATTTGGCCCAATCCTGCTAAGCAGCATTAGGGATGGGCGAACAGAACCGAGTTGAGAAATTGGGTTTGGTTTGGAAATTCAGTTCTGTCGACCGAACTATTCGAGTTCACTCCGAACTTCCGAACAAAGTTTGGAAATTCAAACCCCATTGAACTAAGTGCAATATTATCTTTAAGGCATGGATGAACAGAGTCAAGTTCGGAAATTCGGTTCAGTTCCGTTCAAAAATCAAGTTCGGTTCGGAAGTTCGGTTTGGTCGAACGAACTAGTCGAGTTCGGTCTGAACTCTGAACTTCCTAACCACGTTCGCCCATCCCTAATCAGCATTGGCCCAGGAGTCTTGTCCCATATGGACAGTTGGTGGGGCAAACATATGTGAGGGCCAATGTTGGCCTGGTGGGCGGGCCGTGGGAAATCTCCAAAATTTTCCAGAACACACATTCCAAAGTAGCCAGCCACTCGGCACAGAGCAGTCATGGTCCAACATCTGGCAGGGACAGAACAAATGTTCAGGTGGGAACCAGGCCAAAGTTGGCCAATGCAGGCTACTGTCACATCTGTTTTCACCCTTACTGTGCAATCTGCCTCCCACTGAAGTCAACGGCAATACTTCTATTGACTTTAATGATGGAGGATTGTACTGTAAGTGTCAGTGCCAATGCCAAGCACTGGTTTCCAGTTGCATTGGTTGACACGATACAAAACTCCTCTGCTTCCTGACTCAGTAGCACATATTTGTGCTGTCCTCATAGCGTCTGCGAAGTCACGCCCGGCAGAGCTGTTTCGGGTGGTGCGGGGGCTGGTTAGTCCAGCCTCCCTCCGCCTTGATGGGGATGTGTCCCAGGCACGCTGTGAGGAGTTTGTCAACTACTTCGCAGACAAGATTGCTCTGATTCAGACCGACTTTGATGCTGGATTGATGGCAGTAGGGGAAGAGCGCGGGGGGATGGAGGTTCCGTCTGGTCCAGCTTCGTGGGGAGAGTTTCAGGAAGTGACGCCGGCCGATGCGGTGGGTGTCCTGGCGTCTGTGAGGGCCACATGTTGTGAACTGGATCCGTGCCCGTCCTGGTTGGTAAAAGCTTCCAGGGAGACGTTGGGGATGGTGCTGGTGAGGGTAGTGAACGCGTCCTTTTGGCAGGGGAGGTTGCCGCCTTGCCTTAAAAAGGCTGTGGTGTGCCCCCTGCTGAAAAAACCATCTTTGGACGTGGATGCGCTCACCAGTTACTGACCTGTCTCTAACCTTCCCTTTTTAGGGAAGGTTATTGAGCGGGCAGTGGTGCTCCTGGACATCGGCTTCCTGGACCTGTTCCAATCTGGGTTCCGCCCCGGCTATGGCACCAAGAAGGCGTTGGTGGCCTTGGTAGATGACCTCCGCCGGGAGATGGATGCAGGATGTTCAACATTTCTCATCCTGCTAGATCTCTCAGCCGCTTTTGACACCGTGGACCATGGGCTGCTGCTGAGACGACTGCGTGACCTGGGGGGTCTGGGCGGGACCGTTCTTGAATGGTTCCGCTCATTCCTCTCGGGGAGGAGCCAACGGGTGGTGTTGGGGGAGGAAACATCGTGCCCCCGCGCTTTACCGTGTGGCGTTCCGCAGGGATCGATCTTGTCTCCGCTGTTGTTTAATATCTATATGCAGCCCTTGGGGGAGGTCGTGAGAGGGTTCGGGGTGCGTTGTCACCAGTATGCTGATGATACTCAGCTGTACCTCTCCTTTTCTACTGACCCAGACCCTGCTATCTCGTTGCTATCCCAATGTTTGGAGGCCGTGGCGGATTGGATGCGGCTGAGCAGACTGAAGCTCAACCCAGATAAGACGGAGGTGATGGTGGTGGGGAGGGCGAAGGGGGTGGTGGCCCCCCTAGTTGGGGGGGTTTGCCCTCCTGTAGCTCAGCAGGTCCGGAGTCTGGGGGTCATATTGGACGCAGACCTGCGTCTGGAGCGGCAGGTGGAGGCAGTCGCTAAGGCTGCCTTCCGCCAGCTTTATCTTGTGCGTAGGCTGCGTCCGTATGTCTCTGGCCCGGACCTGGCCTCCCTCATCCATGCCTTTGTCACCTCGAGGCTCGACTACTGCAACGCGCTCTACGTGGGGCTTCCCTTGTTCTTGGCTCGGAGGCTGCAGCTGGTGCAGAATGCGGCGGCTCGTCTTCTTACGGGGACGGGTCGCCGGGAGCACATTACACCGGTGCTCCGAGCTCTGCACTGGCTGCCGATAGTGTGCCGGGCCAAGTTCAAGGTCCTAGTGATGATCTATAAAGCCCTATACGGTCTTGGCCCCTCATACCTTAGGGACCGCCTCGCCCTTCGCGCCCCGGAGCGGCTCCTGCGGTCTGCCGGGGGTGCCTTTCTGGAGGTCCCCCGTGTTAAACGGGGGGCCACAATGGAGAGGCCATTCTCGGTAGTGGGGCTGTGGCTATGGAACTCCCTTCCGGAGGAAGCTCGCCTGGCCCCTAGCCTGTTAATATTCTGGTGGAATTGTAAGACCTGGCTGTTTGCCCAGGCCTTTGGGAGGGAGGGTGAGTAGGGTGGGGGTTTTTTAGTTCCCCCACCTAATTTTGGTTTTATTACTGTATCTAGCCCTGGTTTAATATTTTTATAATATTTATGCTGATTTTAATTGATTTTATTGTTTTAATGTATGGAAGCCACCCCGAGCTGCATGGCAGGAGGGGTGGGGTAAAAAATTACAAAATAAATAAATAAATAAAAATATTTTTTCTGTTTGAAATGAGGGCATGGGGCAGGGCTCAGAAATTAGCCCTTTTCTGGATGGCCAGGAGGATGCTGTATCAAAGGCTTTTTTTACATGGACAGCACAGCAGCACCGATGGGTGGAGATGGGTGTGGAAGGGTGGGTGTGCACACCCAGCGAACACCCAGCAGTGCCAAACAGGGAGACAGTTACATGGACAGCGCCGTAGGGGGTTGTGGGAAGGAAAGGATAGGGGCCCGCAAACACCCAGCGGCCAAACACCCATCCTGGGAAACACCTGAAAAACACCTGTGCAAGTACACGGACAACCGGGAAGGGCGGAGAAGCCCTGCCCGGCAGAGCAACAGCACAATATGGCCAATCAAGGGCAAACAAAGGAGCGCAATGTGGCCCCACCCCCATCTGCCCGGACCCGTGTGGGCGGGGTGGTAGGGAGATGGAATGACAACCGCTACAATGGAGCTGGCTCCACACAGCCCTGGCACAGAGCCCAGACAGCCCTGAGCCAGCCCCCCTCCCCTACACCCCCCACAGTAGAGCTGCACAGACACAGCAGACAGCAGAAGCACACAGGGATGGGCACACAGCCCACAGGGAGCAAAGAAAGGGGGGAAGGTACCCACACAACACAGGCATCACCCCCACACACCCCACAGAGGCACCCGCACAAGGGGAGAGGTCACAGCAAAGCACAACACAGACACACCAGAAAAGGATCACACAAGCCTTTATTAATATGGGGAACCAGCAACAGGGGGCAACAACAACAGAACAGGGAGGGGGATGGGGCAACAGAAAGGGGGGACAGTGCCAGCAGAGGCATGCCTGGGACAGAACCTCGGTCAAAACTGCCAGCGACCCTGCGCCCACCGCCAGCGCTCGGCCTATATGCAGTCCATCTGGTGCAGCTGCTCCAGGATGTGCAGGAGGATCTCCAGCAATTCCCCCTGCTCCTGGGTCCTCTCTGTGATAATGGCTTGCACTGAAGGGGACAGAGGAAGTGGAGACAGCCATCATATCGGGCCAGGGGCATCAAGGAACAGAACCCCCCACGGAGGGACACAGACACAGGATCCAGCAAAGCACCAGAACACTCACGGATGCCATTGAACAACCAGCCTGCTGCCCACATGTTCCATGCCACCCGCTCCAACTGCAACACCATAGCCCCCAGGTGCATGATCACCAGCAGCACAACAACAGTAGTTGCAGGAGAGAAGGGACAGGGGAATGGGGAATGCCCACACCAATGGGTCCTGGGAGATCTGGGGACAGTGACCTGACCAGGGGCAGACCACACACACCGAGAGCTACCACCTGAAGACCACCCTGACCCCTGCACCAAGGGGGATCAGAGGGGCCAAAGCCCGGGGATAGCATAACCCCTACTCAGGCCGGTCTTTTAGTGCGCCCCCTCCAGAAGGGGAAGGGACCAGTTAGGATGGTCCTCCCTCGGAGGCTGATGGAACCCCAGCGGTTCCAGGAGGTCCTGAGGGAGCTTACCCTGGATGTGGACGGTCACTCTGTGGATGAGCTGGTCCGGCATTGGAACATCTTGCTGGAGGAGGCCATTGACAGGGTGGCTCCGAGGCGCCTTCTGCCTCGGTCTCGTCACCGCAGGACCCCTTGGTTTACTGAGGGGCTGCGGTGTATGAAGCGTGTGGGCAGGAGGCTAGAGCGACGCTGGCGTCGGACTCGGTCTGTCTCCGATCGTCTTCTCCATAGGGCCCATTTGCGGTCCTATGTGGAGGCTGTGAGGACGGCGAGGAAGGAATTCCTCGCCGTCCTCATAGCGTCTGCGAAGTCGCGTCCAGCGGAGCTGTTTCGGGTGGTGCGGGGGCTGGTGAGTCCGGCCTCCCTCCGCCTGGATGGGGACTTGTCCCGGGCCCGCTGTGAGGAGTTTGTCATCTACTTCGCAGACAAGATCGCTCGGATTCAGGCCGATTTCGACGCTGGGTTGATAGCAGTAGGGGAAGAGCGCGGGGGGGCGGAGGGTCCGTCTGGTCCATCTTTATGGGGTGAGTTTCAGGAAGTGACGCCAGCCGATGTGGTGGATGTCCTGGGGTCTGTGAGGGCCACGTGTTGTCAACTAGATCCATGCCCGTCCTGGTTAATAAAAGCTTCCGGGGAGACGTTGGGGACGGTGCTGGCGAGGGTGGTGAATGCGTCCCTTCGGCAGGGGAGGTTGTCGCCTTGCTTAAAAGAGGCTGTGGTGCGCCCCCTGCTGAAAAAACCATCGTTGGACGTAGACGCGCTCGCCAGCTACCGACCTGTCTCTAACCTTCCCTTTTTAGGGAAGGTTATTGAGCGGGCAGTGGCGCTCCAGCTCCAGGGTCATCTAGATAATATCGGGCTCCTTGACCCTTTTCAATCTGGGTTCCGCCCCGGCTATGGCACCGAGACGGCGTTGGTGGCCTTGGTGGACGACCTCCGCCGGGAGATGGATGCGGGATGTTCGACATTTCTCATCCTGCTCGATCTCTCGGCCGCTTTTGACACCGTGGACCATGGGCTGCTGTTGAGACGACTGCGTGACCGGGGGGGTCTGGACGGGACTGTTCTTGAATGGTTCCGTTCATTCCTCTCGGGGAGGAGCCAGCGGGTGGTGTTGGGGGAGGAAACATCGAGCCCCCGCGCCTTACCGTGTGGCGTTCCGCAGGGATCGATCTTGTCTCCATTATTATTTAACATCTATATGCAGCCCTTGGGGGAGGTCGTGAGAGGGTTCGGGGTGCGATGTCACCAGTATGCTGATGATACTCAGCTGTACCTCTCGTTTTCTACTGACCCAGACCCTGCTGTCTCGGTGCTATCCCAATGTTTGGAGGCCGTGGCGGATTGGATGCGGCGGAGCAGACTGAAGCTCAACCCAGATAAGACGGAGGTGATGGTGGTGGGGAGGGCGAAGGGGGTGGTGGCCCCCCTGGTTGGGGGGGTTTGCCCCCCTGTAGCTCAGCAGGTCCGGAGTCTGGGGGTCATATTGGACGCAGACCTGCGGCTGGAGCGGCAGGTGGAGGCAGTCGCTAAGGCTGCCTTCCGCCAGCTTTATCTGGTACGTAGGCTGCGTCCGTATGTCTCTGGCCCGGACCTGGCCTCCCTCATCCATGCCTTCGTCACCTCGCGGCTCGACTACTGCAACGCGCTCTACGTGGGGCTTCCCTTGTTCTTGGCCCGGAGGCTGCAGCTGGTGCAGAATGCGGCGGCTCGTCTTCTTACGGGGACGGGTCGCCGGGAGCACATTACACCGGTGCTCCGAGCGCTGCACTGGCTGCCGATAGTGTGCCGGGCCAAGTTCAAGGTCCTAGTGATGATCTATAAAGCCCTATACGGCCTTGGCCCCTCTTACCTTAGGGACCGCCTCGCCCTTCGCGCCCCGGAACGGCTCCTGCGGTCTGCCGGGGGTGCCCTCCTGGAGGTCCCCCGTGTTAAGCGGGGGGCCACGATGGAGCGAGCATTCTCGGTGGTAGGGCCGTGGCTGTGGAACTCCCTTCCGGAGGAAGCTCGCCTGGCCCCAAGCCTTTTGACATTTCGGCAGAACTGTAAGACCTGGCTGTTTGCCCAGGCCTTTGGGGAGGGAGGGTGGGGGGGGTGATTTTTAATCCCCCACCGATGTATTTATTGATTAATGGACTCTACCCTGTTTTATTGGTATATTTTATATTTGTATTTTAATTGTTTTTAATTGTTTTATTGTTGTTAGCCGCCCCGAGCTGCATTGCAGGATGGGGCGGGATAGAAATCCATAAAATAAATAAAAAATAATAAAATAAATAAATATGTTCAGCCGTCCAGTGCCCATGCTCCCTTCACCCATACATCACCACCACTACTGATGGGCTGCACCAACAGGGAGCAACAGCAGTGGAGAATGGAGGGGAGGGGCAGGACCACACCAACACACAGGCAAGGCCAGGGGGTGTCTGGCTGACCAACCACTCCCCATACCTCCCCCGGAGCGAGCACAGACACCTGCGCCCAGCAGGGAAGCCACCAGGGAAACACACCCCACACACCCGGTGCACACCCAATGGGCCCAGAGCCCTCCAGTACACACCAAGCACACCCCCAGCACACATCAACACAGATGGGGGCAGGAGGCCCGCCAAGGGGAAGGGGCACCCAGCTGCCACGGCAGCAACAGAAACAAGGCAGGACAGGCCATCACAGTACAGCAGTTTATTGGTTCTGGGGGAACGGGGGCCCCCAAGCACTGAGAGACTGAGCAGAGGGGTGCAGGTGGACCCACAGCAGGGCAAGAGATCCACAACAGGAGGGCACGGGAGTGCCCACACAGAGCAGGTGAGGGCACCGGGGCAGCCCCAGTGGCAGGGAGCAATGGTCATGCAGAGCGGGCGACGAGGTCCTGGGAACTAGGTGGCAGCCAGCCACAATGCAGACGGCAGTGCACAGTCCACCCAGAGGCAAGAGGGGGCAGCGCACCGGGGTGGCCGCAAGTGGCTGGCGGCGAGGGGCCACTCATGGACAGTCTGGTGAGATCTCCCAGGGAGGCGAACCCAGCATGAGACCATCCCATGCGAACAGACCTTATCGGAAGCCATGGGAACGCATATGAGCATCCACCAGGAAGCAGGGCAGGAGGAGGTCCCCTCTGGTGGCTGCAGCCCACACGTCTGGAAGGTCCCACACCAATTGAAGGGTGGTGAGCTCCTCATCAGAGGGGCCCCCAGTCTGGAGCAATCCTCTGACATCGGAGAACAGCATGCCCAGGTCCCACAGGAGGGCCCCCACTTCCAAGGGCACGCAAGGGATGCTGCGTGCCTGCAGGAGGCTACCAGTGTACAGGGCAGTAACAGGGGAACTCCCATACAGCAGGGCGAGGCTGAAACCAAGTAGCTCCATCAGCAGGCGAGCTGCCATTACCTCCACAATGGTCCATTGCACGACAACGGCGGGTTGGTGCCCCCATGGAGGCAGGCACAGGGGGGTGAGGTTGAGCTCGATGGACTGGACCCGGCATGCTGGGGCCCTGACCTGGTGACCCATCATCCACATGTACCATGACAGGAGTTGGAAGCCATCCCCTTCTTACAGGGGGTTGCCTACCAACAGCTGCACGTCATGGCTCAGCCAGAGAGCCCCCAACAGCATGTCTGCACATGGCGACCACCCCTCCCCTACACCCCCGGCTGAGGGACACCTAGAATGACTGGCCATGGCAGGAGTGGAGCCCACTCCGCTGAAGCAGCAGGCGAGAGACAGAGGGATGCAGCGACCGGGACGAGCATGGAAAGCGTGGCTACCCTCGCCCACAGGTGGCCTTGCATGCTGGAGATAGCCCGGCCCTCCGGGGACTGGGCACAGCAGCCCACACACATGGCAGCAGGGATGGAGCACTGGTACCAAGAGATGAAGGAGGCCATGGCCGGGCACTGCGCCAGGACAAGAAGCCGAGCCAGGCATTGTATCCATGCTGCACACAGCTGCAGCAGGAAAAGGCCGGCCCTGACTGGGGGGACTGTAGCACAGTTGGGGGGGCAGGGGTACTCTGGGGTGCACGCACACTGATGACTGGCAGAACATGTTGGCCACCTGGATGGAGAGGGAATGGTTGGACCACTTCTGGATGCCCCGCTCCCTCGTTACCTGCCTGGGGGAGGTCCTCAACCCCCACCTCCGGAGGTGGGAGAAGAACATGCGATTCCCGCTGCTACCAGGTATGCGCGTGGCCATGGCGGTGTGGTGGCTGGCCACCCCTGATTCCTGTAGGATCGTGGGGGAGCAGCTCGGGGAGGGCACTGCCACCGTGAACAGGGCCCTGCATGATGTGTGTGAGCTGCTCATGGAGCTTCTCTTGGACCAGGTTATCCAGCTCCGTGACCCTGAGGAGACGATGTGTGGGTTTGAGGAAATGGGGTTCCCTCATTGCATCAGGGCCATTGACAGCACCCACATTCCCATCATATGTCCCCCTCATGCAAAGATCAGCTACATGAACCAGGAAAAGGCCTTCTCCATCAATCTTCAGGCCGTAGTGGATCATAGGGGCCTGTTCATAGATGTGTACACAGGCCCATCGGGGCGGAGCCACGATGCACATATCCTGCGTGCCTCCCCCTTCTATGCATGCATGTTTGACGGGGAGATTGCCCTCAACCTGTACTGCATGATAGAGGGGGTTCCCATGGCCCCTGTTGTGATAGGGGACCCCGCCTAACCACTCAGCCAGTGGCTCATGCGGGCCTGTCCAGTGGCATGCAACCCGGACCACCGCCTGTTCAATGAGTGCCTGTTGTCACCATGCAGCATGGTGGAGCAGGCCTTCAGGCTCCTGAAGACAAGCTAGTGCCACCTGATGAACAGGAGCCAGTTCAACCTGGACCACACACCCCATCCTTGTCCTGGCAGTGTGCATCCTGCACAATTTATGTGAGACAGGAGGCATTGCCCTTGACAACCCAGCACCTGTGCACAGGGCCGTCCCGGTGCCCCGTTACCAACATGACCAGGAAGGGGCGTTCCGGCGCATCTCAGAGGAGAACAGGGATGCCATATTCCGCCACATCGTTGCCCAGGCAGACAAATGCTGGGCAGCACCTGACTGACACCCATGTCCATTAAGGATGGGTGAACAGATTGTGGTTCGGGTTCGGCTGTTCGGTTCGGCTACGTTCATATCGTCCGTTCGGTTTGCCCGTTCAGTTTGGTTCATTGGTTTGAATGTTCAGCTGTTCGGTGGTTCGAGTCAAAGTTTGAGTTTGGATTCGGTATTCAGTCCGGTCGGGATCGGTTCAGTCTTTAGTTTGGTGCAATTGAGAACTGAAAATGACATTCAGTTTTTGAAATAAAAGGAAAAAACTGAAAAACATATTTCTGGCAATAACATTTTGGTTTTTTATTACTTTTTGATGAACTTTGGGGAGATTGTATCCTCAATAGAGCGCACCAAGTATACCAAAATGCGGAATGATTAAATAAAAAAACATGATTTCAGAAGCAATTGAATGTTGTGATTTTAAGAAAAGCTCCACACACATTCATGAATACAACTTCTTTATCTTGCATCCAATGTTTATGAAACTTGTGAATATTACATCCCTCCATAAGCTTAATATTTCTGCCAATTTTAGGAAAGAGTGAATAAAGGGTCCTAAGGGTATAAGACATTAACCTGAAAATACATTTCCAGCTGTTACATTTTGATATTCCATTCTCTTTACAGGATATTTGACAGGAATGTATCAAATACCTTTCCTGAAATTTCAGCAAATGTACAGGAGATTTTGATAAAGGGACCCAATTATATAAGCAATAGATTTTGTCCCCATGAAGATCATTATTCATATGAATATCAGCATATTCAGTGCCAGTCAGAGGCAGGCACCCTGCATGGCAGGGGGAGAGAGACTGTAGGAGGAAGGATGTGGAGCAACCCCAAAGACTGACAGACACATTCAATGGCCAAACACATTACTGCAAGCTTCTAGCTTTACAGGACCAATTGGTAGTGGTTTCGAGGTGGGCATAGGGGGCGGCCCTGTGGCGGGCATAAGCAACATAACTGGGACTTCTGAGATAGCATCCCAGCAGTCAGGAGACATAGTTTAAACACATCCAGGCTGGCCAACTATCAATCACATCCTGCAGCACTGAGACAGAGGACATAAGAGAATTTCTATTGACTCTTTCCTAAACAGATGCTTCTGACTTCCCAGAAACAAGTGGAGGAGATATGTTGGGATGGTCCCAGCACAGAATGAGGATATTTGGTTGACACTTCTGTTGGCCAATTTGCATCACAAACCGATCTTATACCACAGTGACATAAGAGAATCCTAGGCATAGGCCCCTTCTCTACATTTGTTGTACAGGCATATAAAAATGAGACCCTTTATAATATCTTTCTGATATTTGGCAGAGATGATCATGAAAGTGAAATATATAGTCCTGCCAAATTTCATGTACACTGGTTGGACTACAATGACTTTATAGTCAGACATAAATTTATTTGTTAATTGCTTATACCACCAAGACCTTTTGTCCAATCCTTCTGAAATTTTGCAAAGTTAGTTATGATGGGAAGTGGTATAAACTGAACAAGTTTCACCTACATTAGATGTGAGGCAAAGACGTTACAGCTAGGAATGTATATGTAGAATATTGCAAAATACAATAACTCAACTGCTTCTAAAATCGGATTCCTTTATCCAATTTTGTTGAAATTTGGTTTACCTAATGAGTACTTTTGGAGGTAGAGGCACCCCAAAGTTCAGCCACATAGCTTAAAAAACTAAAAAGTTACAGCTGATAATGTGTTTCCTATTGAAACCAATGGAAATTCAATTCTGAACTCACCGAATGCATCCTAACCGAACGTTCGAGTTCGAGTTCGGTTCGAACTTTCGGTTAGGTTGACCGAACTGTTAGAGTTTGGTTCAAACTCTGAACTTCCAAATTCGAGTTCGGTTCGAACGTTCAGTTCGGTCAACCGAACTATTCGAGTTCGGTCCGAACTCCGAACTTCCGAACCACGTTCACCCATCCCTAATGTCCATAGGCCTGTAAACCCCTTAAATAAAGTTGGGTACTACCCTTTACCTGAAACAGTGCCTCTATTCCATGTGTGGGCTGGGGGTTCCCAGGAACAGGTCCCGTGGGTTGCCTGGGTGTGAGTGCCCTCCCCTTGTTGTCGTCCATGGGGTGCGTGGCCCCCAGAAATCCCTACCGGCCAACACTTGATGGTTCACCTGTGCAGGTTCAGTGTACACCTGTTCCAGCCACCTCCACTGCATGAAGCTTCACTGGGATGGCCCCTGGCCCCATCGACTGGGCAGGGACTATACAGAGCCCCCAATAGGCCGGTGCCCCCCTGCACACCGTAACACACACACACCAGGCCACATGTCCCTGGACAGATGAAGTGACTGCAAGGTAGATGTACAACACATTTATTGTTGGGGGAACTTTACAATGGAATGAGGGTGGGAGTTAACGTCTGGGGTGTCCTCTCCCCCTCTTAGCCACAACATTGGGGCTCACAGGCCAGCATGTCTTGGCTACAGACAAACGCAGCAATTGCCAGACAGATGGCCTGGCCTCCCTGTCATCCACTGGCCGCTCCACACTGGCACCTGCTGATAGTCCCTGCGTGGAGAAACAAGAATGGGGTAAGGGATCCTTGTGTGCACTCATCTCTGTCCCATGTCGGTTCCCGAGCCACTGGGTGCCCCATGGTCATCCAGGGAGCCTCCTACCCCCCTACGCAAGCATCACACATGCCATAGGGTGATCCCTATTGGTGCGAGCCTCTGGCCGGGCCACCCTCAGTAGTATGGCACATGCCCCTTCCAGTACAGTGTCACACAGAAGGTACTCATGCCTGTGGCAATGGTCATTGCTCCCCAGCTCATGTAGTGCGTGTGATTGGAGTGGGTTCTACAATGTGCTCCCTACCAGGGTCCTGCCTCACACAGGTCCCCAGATTCCCAATGCCCCCCCAGTGTTGCACCCCCTACCACAAGGGGCCTGGGGTGTTGAGGCCTTACCAGAGGGGGTGGCGCAGCCACCATGGGTGGTTGGTCATCCTGGGGTACACGGTCCTGGGGTGGAGGGTCACCTCCCAGTGGAGGGGTTGGGGTGGCAGCAGGGGTGGGACCACAGGGGGTGCGGGCTGGAAGGGTGGCCACCCAAGTGGGTCCGGTTGCCCTATATGTGGGAGAGGGGCCTCATGGACTAGGCCCAGATAGGGTTGCTGCTGGGGGAACCATGGGTGGCCAAGGTGTGGGGGGAGGGCACATGCACCAGTGGGAAGCCGCCATGGTGTTGGTCGGCTGCCAACCCTCCTTCTGCATCATGGCGGGGTCTGTCGTGCTGGGGGGTCACACCGCAGGGCCTCCATGGCCTCCCCCATGATGTCCATGAGCCATGCGGCCTTACCCTCCAGCCCATCACAGGTGTGCTGCTGCTCGCGTTGGAGGACGGCAGCCTGTCGCCTGTTCCAGAGATATTCGGTGCAGGACTGGGCCATCATGGAAGCCAAGATCTCCTGGTCCCTTTCTCCCTTCCCTCTGATGAGCTTCCTGGTGAGCGTGAGCTCCTGGGATTGCACCTCGGCTAACCGTTGCAACTCCTCCAGCAGCTCCCTTCTGAGGTCCTGCCTCTGGCGCTGGTTCCTGGCCCGCATCTCCCAGTTCTGTTCCACACTGCCATCAGCTTCTCCCCTCATGCGAGTGGGCACCTGGTCTGTGAATGAGAGTTTGAACACATCGTTAGTGCATCCAGCCTGTGTGCCCCGCTGGGCGCTACCGCCTGACCCGGGGTGCCTGGTGGGGCAATCCTCATAGTGTGGCAGATCACCTCATCCCTCCCTTGTGGGGTCCCCCAGACCTTCCCTGTCGTTGGATGACCCCCTGGCAGATGATCACTGCAGGAGGGGCCCCTGACTGTGTGGCGTGATGTGGAAGCCGCTGTGGGCCCATCCACCCCTTCTGCCTGCACCTGCCACCTCACCCCTGTTGGGCCCTGCTGTTTGTGGTTTCTTGCCTCCAGGTGCCCCCCTCCATACCTCCTCCCCCCTCCACCCCCAGGCCCCACTTGGCCCCCCAGCCGGTGTGCCCTGCCATGGAGGGTGGCCCACCTGGCGGTGTGGGTGCTGCCCCCCCTCCTCCACCTTGTCCTCCTCCTCCTCCTCGTGCACCTCCAGGCTTCCCTGAGATGAAACAGGATGGGGTACCATTAGTGTCTGTCGGCCCCCGGTCCCAGCCACTGTGGCTCTGTCTGCACTGTTCCACTCACCCCCTGGCCCCGCTGGGGCGCTCATGCCTGGATCCTGTTCCTCCACTTCCTGGGGACCATCCCGGGTCTCCGCTTACTCTGCGTGTGCCTCCTGTCCCTGTGGCCCGTAGGTCTGTGGGTCTTGTGGGCGTGTGGGGAATGTGGTGCTCTGGCGCTCAGATCCACGGGGTGCCTCCTCTCCCTGTGGGAAGGGGCTGTCCCATTCCACTTCCTGGATGGCCTCTCCAGGGGTACCTCCTCCTTCTTGGTATGTGGGGTCTATTGGGGGGGTAGCGTGCTGGCCCTGCGTCTGCCCCTGGTGAAGGCGCTGCTGTGTGTCTGGAAGACCACGATGTCCCCATCCATGCAGAGGAAGTTGTCCAGCTCCTCCTGGAACTTGGCTGTGCATATGGTCCAACCGGACTTGAGATTGTTGTCCTTGATATGTTTATATCCGAACCTCAAGTCCTTCGCCTGCTGCATGTACTGGGTGACAGCCCTATTGTACCCTGCCACTGCATCTCCTGGGCGATGGCTTCATAGACCTGTCTGGTCTTGTAGCTATGCACCAGGTCATGCTGAACCTCTTCGGACCCCCAAACGCATCTAAAGTCCCTGACCTCCTGCCTTGTCCAGGGCTCCCCCTTTTGGGACCCGCAGGTGGGAGGCCGACTGGCTTGCCAGCATGGGCCCCACCCTGTGGATGTGGTAGCCATGGTGGTAGTCATGTCCTGTTGGGGGTAGTGCAATAGGGGTTACTACGGCTCCTGCTGGCCCCCTCCACGACCTGCCCCCCCTCTCCCCCCTGGGGTTCACTTTTGCTCACCTGGCTGTCTGGGAGGCCCTCCTCAGCCATCGTTCTGGTGGTGCGGTGCTCCATTGTCTGGGAGCTGTCCTACGGGGACAGGAGACCAGGTTATGCTGCTGCCCCCTGCACTGTGTTCCCTGGCCTAGTGGTCAGGGCCTGAGGCACGGCCCTCCCCTCATGAGGGGAGGGGAGGTTCCCTCACACTCACCTCACTCTTGCTGCTCCTCCTTGGGCCATGTCCTTGGGAGGTGCTGAGCTGGGGGGTCATCCACCGGAGGGGCTGTCGGTGTGGCCCATCTGCCCTGTGCTGAGACACGTGCACCTTGTTACTTCCTGGCACTTTTCCCCACCCATTCCCCACACTGCCCTCCAGTGCCTCCCAGCCTGCCCCCCCATACCAATGGTCCATAACTCCCCCTTGTGCCTTCATCCTGGGGTGCTTTCCCCCCCTGCACCATCTTTCTGGGGCTTCTCCCCCTCCCTGGGCACCCCTGGGTCCCCGTGCTCACCCGGCCCCTTCCCCCATGTGGGGCGGCATTGGCTCCTGTGGTCGCCATCGTGGGAGCCCGCACACATGTGCCCTGCTGCCGCCCTCCTTTACGGGTTCGCAGCCAGACATCCAGACATCCCCCCATGTGTGTGTCTGCATGGTGGTGCGTGCGTGCCCCATGGCGCCAGCACAGTGGGGCTCTGCCGGTCCAGTCCACGTGGGTGTGAGTGTTTTTGCTTTTACATGGACGCTCGGGTGTTGAACACCCATCTCCACCCACCTCCACCCATGGAGGGTGCCGGCTCCCTCTCAGCTGCTCCGTAGGTGTTGACGGGTGGGTCAGGCACGTGCCCCCGCCCACTTGTGGACATTTACATGGATGCTCTCCCACCCATCCAATGGGTGTTTTCAGGTGTTTGTGGGTGGGTGGCGTTCGTGTAAAAGTGACCAAATTAAGGACACTTTCTCATTCAGAAAAGGCTGATGCCTGATTCTGGACATGTTTTTTTTTTTCCTGGCTGTTGTGCCCAAATCAGGATGGCTGAAAAATCTATAGCCAGCACAAATAAGCTCCTGTGTTCATCATGTTTCCATTTTAAACTCCTGTAATCACAGGCTAAAAATTCAACCATTAAAAAGCCTCAATTGCTAAACGAGACGTCTGTCTTTCCCCTCTTCCAGGACATGATTGGTCTGCATTTTATCTTATCATTTGAAGAAAGCAAAAAGGCCAGCCAGCCATCCATGTTGCTTTCAAGTTCCAAGGAGGAAATGGAAAATAGATAGTTTCTATCTGCTGGTCTCAGCCAAGCAAGTAATGTAACTTAATTTTCCATAAATAGTGCCTCTGCATCATCTAACTTGTGCTATTTTTGTTGGTTAATAAGCTATATACGCTGACTCCCTGAAAGACAAATCTATTCAGTGGCAATAATCTCTAAATATGATGTTGATAGTTTTGTTTTATACAGTAGTTTTGGCCATGGACCAAAAAATAATAATAAAAAAACACCAACCAGCAGAAGTTATCTGAGCAGAGATATGCTGGAGTCAATGGAAGTTTTATGTGTGTAAAAATTGGGCTGAAAATAATGGTGATGAAAATAAATACTATTTTGACAATCAAATAAAGGGGGGCGGGGGAGGAAATTAATTTTGTTCCCTTAGCAATTAGGTGTGGATAAACTGCTGCAATGTTTCTAGACCAAGAACTCTTTCCAAAAGCTGACAAGATTCTAGAGCCCAATTTGGGTCTCACATCAATATATAAATTGGGAACAGACTCACAGAATTAATTATTATTATTATTTTTAATTTAATTTATTAATTTATTTAATTTATTTATTTATTTGTAGTTGTATTTGTATGCCGCCCCCTCCTGCTACAACTCAGGATGGCTAACGTTTTAACATACATAATAAAATTCATTAAAATTAACATTTCCCAGGTTCAACCCACCCCACCAAACAATAAAACCCCACCCTAACCCAACCCACCCATCCCATCTCCCTCGGCAAAGGCTCGGCGGAACAGTCAGGTCTTACACTTTTTAAGGAAAGAGGGGAGGTCAGTGGTCAGGCGGATCTCCAATGGGAGGGAGTTCCACAGCCGCAGTGCAGCTACCAAGAACGCCCTCCTCATGGTTGACAGCTGGGAAACCTGGGGGACCTCAAGAAAGGTGCCCCCGGATGACCGCAGAGGTCGATCCAGAACCCGGTGGGTGAGGTGGTCCTGCAGGTAGGTGGATCCCAGGTCATTTAGGGCTTTAAAGGTCAACACCAACATCTTGAATTGGACCTGGAAAACTATCAGCAGCCAGTGCAGTCAACGAAGCACTGGAGTAATGTGCCTGAATCAGCCCGTCCCCTTCAGGACTTCAGCAGCTGCAGTCTCTGGACTGTCACCAAGGGTAGCCCTACATAGAGCACGTTACAGTAGTCTAATCTCGAGGTAATAAAAACATGGATGATTGTGACCAGGTCCAAGGCATATGGCCTAAGCCGACATACCAGGTTTAATTGGCGAAATGCACCCTTCACCACAACTGTCACCTGGACATCCAGGTGGAGCTGTGGATCAAGGAGCACCCACAGGCTACGGACCTGAGATAGCAGTGGAAGACGGACCCCATCAATGATGAGGGCCATCACTCCCTGGGCTTTCCCCACAACCATTGCCTCCGTCTTGTCAGGATTTAACTTCAAGCAGTTCGCCCTCATCCAGTCCCCCACAGCTGACAAACACTGACAAACAAGCACCGAGACTGCCTAATCTGGGTCTGATGAAAATGAGAGATATAGTTGGGTGTCATCAGCATATTGATGACACCTTACACCAAACTCTCTAACAAGCTCCCCCAAAGGCTGCATATATACGCTGAACAGGAGAGGGGACAAGATGGAGGTGTTGACCTAAGGAACAAAGAGGGTAACACCAATCCACGGCCCTCTTTCTGGGTTGAACCTCTGGGGTGCCTTAGGCCCAGATGCCTGCCTTAGCAGATCCTAATTGGGCCAGCATTGGTTAAATGACAGCAGGATCCTTAAAGAACTCTGCTGCTGCAAGTGCCATTAAAGTGAAGGACCAAACTGTAAATCTTCCAGAACCCTATTCTGAAAACACTTAGATGTGAATTATCCCAATCATTTTACTGGGCTAACATATGCCTAATTGCCTGCAAGATTAGGGACTGGGTTGCCAGATCAAAATTTCAAAAATTTGTGACTCTGCGTGTTTTCAGACACATGTGGGTCTGCCTACC
>QEPC01009677.1:165265-176508 GCA_003113815.1 Sphenodon punctatus
ACCCTGCGATGGGCTGACAGTTTGCTCTTGGAACATCGCGGGGTTGGACTAGGCAAGAAATTGACGCCAACTTTATTATCTATCTTAACTCTTTTTCAGTCATCTTTGTCCAGGAAACTTGGACTAGAATGCCTCCATCCTTGGAAGGCTATGTAGCCTTTGATCTGCCAGCAGTCAAGTATCATCAGAGGGGCCGCCCTTGTGGGGGGTTGGCCTATTTTATTGCCCATAGAGCCCCAACCAGGGTCATTGAATTTGACACAATTTCTCCTTTGGCCCAGAGTTTGGTGCTTCAAGTGGGATTTATGATATTTTTGCTAGTGAACACATATATGCCCCCTTCTAGTGCAGGCTCATACAGGAAGGGTATGTGGGATGCTTTGCAGCAGTTCCTGGAGGCCCTTGAAATTAAATATCCAGCAGGCCTTCTTATAGTCATGGGTGATTTTAATGTTCAGATGGGACCCGATGACTTATCATTCAAGCCGTACTGTGATTCCCTCCTTCCTGATCCCTTGGGAATATTAAAGACAAAGAACCTCGAAGGACAGCAGGCTTAACTCAGTTGGCATTAGGCTGGCTAACTTGGCCGCTGACCTTAACCTTCATATACTCAATGGGGCTGGGTTTGGGGACTTGGAGGGTGAATTCACGTACTTGGGGCCGGGTGGCTCCAGCCTGGTTGACTACATTCTTTTCTCTCCTTTTGTGCTACCTCTTATCCGGGCTTTTGAGGTGGGAACCAACTTGGCCTCAGACCACCTACCCTTGACATGTACTTTGGCACTCCCTGCTGTTGCCCCTATTCAGATCATTCAGGATCTGGCTGAGCCTTCTTTGGACATATATAAGGCACCACGTTGGAGTAACTCGTTGTCTAAACATCTCCACGAGTTCACTACTAAAACCACATGTAGTAGCACACAAAATCAGCTACTTGCCTCCTGCCAGGCCTCTGAGGTAATATGTTTATTCAATCTACTTACCGAGCAACTGACACATCATATCTTACCTGGCGAGAGGGCCTCCTCAGTAGGGTATTTAGGGAAGCACAAACCATGGTTTGATAAGGAATGTCGAGCAGCTAAGGCCCAATTGCAGTTTATTTACAGACATTACAGGAAAGCTTCTACTGCCCACCTACCGGCCACATATTTTGGCCTGCGGGCTAAGTACAGGTGTCTTATTAAGGAAAAGAAAAATCTTTTTCATGAACTACTGTGGGCTAATCTTCTCCAGGCAGCAAACCGGAATGATACAAAATCATTCTGGCGCCTGGTTAATGGGTCACTCAACCATGAGTTCATTAATCCCACATTTCCTATTTCCCCTCAAGTTTGGATAGACCACTTTTATTCCTTGTACAATCCAGCTAGTGGTTTCTCATCACAGGCCAAGGTGTCTGGGTCCATAGAGGATCTTCCCACCTGACCTCCAGTCCATGAGGATGAAATAGAAGCTCTGGTTGATTCTCTGAGGAACTGAAAAGCACCTGGGCCAGACCTTATTCAAGCAGAGTTTATTAAAACGCATAGGGACTGGTGGCTTCCCATCTTGGCAGCTCTGTTCACAGCCATCAATAGTTCAGGAATGATCCCAAAGAACTGGCAGAAGGCTATAATTGTTCCTATATATAAAAAAGGCCCTCCAAATGAGCCCGTGAATTATAGACCTATTAGTCTTCTTAGTGTGCTTGGGAAGCTCTATGCAAAATTGCTACTGACCAAGCTTAATGGGTGGTTTGAGGAATCTAAAGTAATAGCTCCGGAGCAAGCCGACTTTCAGGAGGGGCGCTCTACGATTGATCACTGTGCCATCTTATCCCATCTTACCGCCAAATATAGGGAACGGAACGGAGCCCTGTATGTCATCTTCTTAGATCTAAAGGCGGTATTCGACTCAATTGATAGGTCCATTCTTTGGGCCAAACTGGCTAAATCATCAATTGATAAAAGTCTCCTCATTCTTATCTGCTCCCTTTATTCAAATTCTGTGCTAGTGGTTAGGGTTGACCGCCAGGGCCATATTACCCCTTCGGTAGCTACGAGCGCTGGTGTTAAGCAGGGCTGTGTGCTGGCTTCTGCTTTATTCAATTATTACATCAGTGATGTTATTGCCCTTGTGTCGGACCAGAAGTTTCATCCTCCTAAGTTGGCTACTATATACATTTTTATGCTGACGATGTGGCCTTATTATCACATACCCGGGTGGGCCTACCCAGGCAGCTTGCAGTGTTTGTGATCTTCTGCGATTCCCATCGACTGACTGTTAATGTTCAAAAATCTCAAGTAGTAGTCTTTTCTGGGAGAAGGAAAGTATACAAATGGGCCATAGCAGGGCAGCCCCTTCAGTAGGTCTCCAGCTTTAGATACCTGGGGATATTATTCCATAAAGCAGGGAGCTGGAGGGACCATATTCGGAGGGCTACTTCCCTAGCCAAGGGCTCCTCTTGCTCTATTTTTAGCTTTTTCACGCACTCGGGAAGGAGTGCTATTGACCTTGCCATCCAGGTTCATAATTCTAAGGTTAGGGCACAGGCCTTATATGGAGCTGAGTTATGGGCACCTTTCCTTCCTAATTCTTTCAATTCCCTGCAGGCTAGATTCTTCCAGGGGCTATTACACATCCCTATGGGCACACCGTATGCTGCTATCAGGCAGGAAGTGGGACAGCCTAGCTGGCAACAGATAGCAATTGAGTGCGCTTTGAAATTCTGGGTAAAAATTGTGATCTCCAGTACTCCTGGACTTCTGTTGAATCTTAGAGAAGATCCTTTTGCTAGCCCATGGGTGAAGAAGCTGGGATCCATTCTGAGTCATATGGGCTTCTCTAGGGAGTATCTAAGGCACAAGCCTTTTACTGCACTCACTAAAGAAATTGTGAGTAGGTGGCAAGACATAGGGAGGCAGGGAGAATTAGCGAGCATCAGGGAAACAGTGCATACGAGGGATTACTTATCGTGGGCGCCTAAAATAGATCAGATGGCCCAGTATCTCCAGGAGCCCATCTCTCTGAGAGGGAAGTCCCTCATTGCACGAACTAGAACAAATGTCCTCCCTACCGCCCTATTAGAAGGACATATAAGGGGGGTCCCATTTTCCAGGAGACTTTGTCCGTTTGATCATCTGGCAGTCGAGACTACGGACCATTTTATCTTGGACTGCCATTTGAATGATGAGCCCAGGAATATTTTTCTGGTTGCTCATATTAGGAACCTCCCGGGAAGAACCAATCAGGCGCTTCTCGTCCACCTACTGGACAACTCAAACTCAGAAGTCATCAGGAGCTTGGCGAAGTTTCTAATTGCAGCTGGTCATATCAAGGATAGATTTCTATCCTTTATGCCCATAGCACTTACATCACTGGATCATTCTGGGGTGGTATAGCTCCTTTTTTGATGAACCTTATTCATCATTGTTAGTGCCTTCCCAAACTCAGTTTATTTCATTTGGTATTACCTCTCTTCTAGAATCCACCTGGGTGGTGGAAGGGGTTTCCCCCCCTTATGTTATAGTGTCACAGTGTTTGCACCAACCAGAGTTAGTTTCATTTTGTCATTTATTGCATATACTAATCATGAGTTTGTATTTTAATTTTGATTATAATTTTTGGGGTTTTTTTCCCTCTGGCTAAGTTATAAGTTTTATCAATTTGATATTTTGTTTGTCTGTGTGTATTGGGATGAATTCGTCCACGTTGGACATTTATTTCTCCCAAGGATGTAAGCTATGGCCTATGGCCACGCCAATAAAGATTTTACCTTTTTTTACCTGCAACTTCTCAATTTTAGGAATGTATCCCTGTCTCTCCCATTCCTTGTCCATTCTAGAGTGTAAGTCCCCTGTGGGATATCTCTATAATGAAGACTGTTCAGTGCCAGGCACCACATCATCAATCAATCATCATCATCATCATCGATGTCATTAAGCAGCTTCATCATCTTTTCATCTATCACAATCTCATAGTTTGAGACAGGAAGTTTCTGCTGCTGGAGTAAGTTAAAACAACTTTCTGCCCCCAGTGTATTCACACTAGCTATAACATAAAATGTAGAGTAAGGCTGAAACTCTATCTTGAGTTTTTCTCAGTTATCATCGAGAATCACTGTTCTTGACTCGTTTTAAACAAGAAACGATAATCGAGAAAAATGCTGAATTCAACATTTCTTGGTTGAATTTTTTTCTCTCAAAATGCCGTTTAACATTACTGTTTACCATTTACCCAATCCAATTTACCATGTACTGCATTCTTCCTGGTAAAATGCATGCACAAAGTGTCATTTGGCATTTTGCAGCTGTGCGCATGCATTTTGCCAGGATGAAGGTGGTACACGGTAAGTGGTACATGGTAAATCGATATAAAGTGGTTGATCCAGTGTAGCCTAGTGGATTAGGTGTTGGATGTGGTCCTAGTAGACCAGGGGTTCTGTCCTGTCTATCCATGAACTCACTGGGTGGCCTGGGTAAGTCACTGTCTCTCAGCCTCCATTCCCCACCTGCAAAATGAGAATAATCATGACCTAACTGATAGAATTGGTGTGAGGGTTAACTAAATAAACATTGTAAAGCACTTTAGTTTGAACTAGCGGTGTACACCAGGGAGCAATGTCGTTTTTGTTTTCATTTTTGTTATTTAAATCTGTCATTTTGGTTTTCATAAATATCAAATTGTCATTTTCGTTTTTACTTTCATTTTAGTTTTCCATTAGTTTAAATGGAAACCACATATTCAGCTGTAACGTTTTTTGTTTATCACTATATTTGGCTAAAACTTGGGGTGCATATACCACCATGGAAGCAGTATGTGTACCGAATTTCAAAAAGACTGAATAAAGGAATCAAATTTTAGAATCAGTTAAATTATTTTGCAAAATTCTTCATATATATTCTTAGCTTTAACTTACAGCTAAGAATGAATATTAAGATTATTGCAAACTAATATAATTCAACTGCATATAAAATTGGAGTCCTTTATCCACTCATTTTGGAATTTGGTACACTTAATGCCTTCCATTGGAGGTACAATCCCTCCAAGTGTCAGTCAAATATAATGAAAAACAAAAAAAGGTACAGCTGAAAATGTGTTTTTCATTTAAACCAATGGAAAACAAAAACGAAAGCAAAAATGAAAACAAAAATTTGATATTTACAAAAATGAAAATGACAGATTTAAAAAACGAAAATGAAAAATGAAAGCGAAAAATGACATAGGCCTCTGGTGCACATCTCTAATATTAATTAATATTAAAATAACCAGACATGTTTATGCATTAAGTTGATCATCTTTTGTTCTGCTTCCCATGGCAATGATTTTTCTTATCCCATTACTGTGCAGTAGATATGAAATGTGTGTGTGTGCTGCTAGGATGCTATAAAGCTTAAGACCCTAAACAATACCTGAATAATATTTCAGGGCGAGAATCCTTAGTTTGACTCTCCACCCAACCCCCTCCTCCAAAGTCACTGGATGTTTAGGTCTCCATGCTTTATTGTATCATCCTAGTCATCACTTACTGCAATGACTTATCTCCAAGTAAATGGCAAGAAACTGTTATCCTGTGGAGGAATAATTACAAAGAGGCAAGCTTGGTACTCTTGATCAATGGAGAACAAAGTGAACGGTTTAAGATATTAGTAAACAGACTGAGCCAATATCTCCCAGCTTCTTGGTTTACCTTGACAGACTGGTGGATGGAGTAGCAATGGCTGAAGGTTTTGAGGTAAAAGTGGATGGTAAGGGAATTAAGCACGCAAAATTCACTGATGTTAATTTGCTGGAGACAGCTAATGCAGGATTACACAACCAGTTCAATAAGACCTTCAATAAGATCAGTGCATAATTTGGGTTGCATATAAATGTGAATAAGGTCAAGGTAACATCATTTTGCAAAAGAAAGGAAGATTATTGTGCAGATATTAAAATAGATAGAAAGGTTGACAATGTTGGATGGTGACATCTTAAGAGATAATTTTGCCAGCATAACCCCCGTTTTGAGGCTTGAATATAATTCTGCAACCCAGACAGAAAAAAAGTCATGCAAGAAATACAAAACATCATCATTTTGACTCCATCCATGGATGGGATGAGCCCACTCAGGGTTGTGACTCCACAGATTTCTGTTGGCATATGCAACTCTGAGAAATATGAAGAAAATATGAGGTGACAAGGCTATAGATGCAAATAAGAGGCTATAGATGCAAATAAGAGGCTGTTGAAGATATTTTCTATTCTCCTTTATTTGATGGCAACCTGGGGCCTCAAAAAGACAAACAGAAAGAGACTGAAAGGCTATGAAATAAAATATTATAGATAAATGTTTTCAAATAGCTGCAGGATCATTTTTAAAAGGAGACAACCAGGAAAAGAAGAGGTGCCAAAGACATTATAGCTGATTCAAGAGTGAGAAGGAAGAGAGTCATCTACTTGGACATATCTTCCAGCTGAAGGACAATCGTTTGATTGGACCTTGTAGAGGAAAGTAGACCAAAAGGCAGACCGAAGAGGAAGTGGATAGATGATAAAAAAAGAATCAGATGGAAGGGTTCCAAAGTCACTTATGCCACAGTGCAAGGCAGAGTAAAATGGAAAGTGGAGTACACATTACGGGCCCCTTTGGTCATTACACAAAAGGTGATAAGAAGAAAATAGCTTTATTGGCCTTAAGTGAATGTGGGTGTGTATTTTGTGTGTGCTGGTTGTAATGGGATCCACAAGTATTCCTCCATCATGGGGAGAAGAACAGTACACCTGACCTACCAAGTGTTTGTAATTGAAACCATTTTTCTTTTCTTTTCTTTTCTTTTTTTGTGGGTAAAAATGTAGACAAAGTAGATCAGATTATGTCTTTAATTAGACCAGGTTTTGCTGATGTGAGTATGCAAGGTTTTGCTTCGAACAGAGCTCGTCCTTGCTCATTCTATAGTTCGGACTTTTACTTACTTGAGGAAGGACCTGATGTCTCCTGAAAGATTGTATACAATCACCAACAAGGCAGCCACACTCTCTCATTAATAAATATACCAGGAGAGAGTCCAGATTCCCCACCTTTTCCTAAAATCTGAAAGACATGTTTGTTGGATGGATGAAAGATCTGATATATAATTACCTTACAACAATGTTCTCATAAGAGACACAGTTGGATATAATCTGCGTGCAGTTATATTTATATTTGAAATTATAGAAATGCATGCTAGACACTTATGCTCAAAATCAGAACTGACAGGGATTCTGAAAAAGGAAACAGAAAACATCCCTGTACTAATAAGAAGGCAATTTGTTAGGATTCCCCAAATGGCATCATAAATAGGCAAGCCGTTAACATGATTACACTTGTGCTACAAAAGGCAACAAATGCAGAGATGGCATAATGCAAATTTTTCTCAATGAGTGTAAGCAGACGGACAGCACTCCACTTTTGTCCGTGACAGCCCCCATCACCCCAAGTGGACCTGTCAACTGAAGAGCGACCTCCAGCTGTGCATAGTGGAGCAGGCTGTGACTGCTCCAGGGCAACCCCTCAGGTGGCATTTCGGAAGATTCCAGAGCACACTTGACTGAGAGATCTGGCCAAACTCTCGCAAAGAGGCGAACACAGAACTCCTGTCCATCTAAATCGGCCCATGCACCCCAGCCAAACACGGTCCCACCTGGATCATAGATGCTGGTGGACCAAATGGCCAGAGCGTTCCCTGAGCAAGCATGGACATCTTGGCTCCCCACTCCTGCCCCCACCCTAGCCCTTAAAGGAACATGTGCGAAATCCAAACATGCATTGGACCCATAAAGGAACCCTGCAGGGATAACGGAGACCAGTGCCAGCAGAAGCCCTGGGGGATGGAGGAGCAGCAGTATCGCCAGCTCCTGAACTGAACTGCCCACTCTCTGGGCCTTTCAAATGTGCCTTTTCCATGCTGAAATCCCTTTCCCTGTTTGTTCTGGCTGCTTAATAATGTCTGCATTTTGCTCCCAGACATCAGCATTGTGTGGGTATGTGATGGGATTGGGGTTCTCCTTTGCCCCTCTCCAGACCAGCCATGACTAAGGCCACTTTCAGACATGGCCCCCCTGCGCATATTTGTACTTCTGGCAGGGAATGCGCAGCCTGAATATGCACAGATCAGCCGGTCTGACACCCACCCCCCTGCGTGGCTTTCCTGGCAGAAAAGCGCAGGGATGCAAAGGTCAATTTCCTGCTCTGCATCCCTGTGCCTCTGCCAATAAAGCCATGCCGGGGGGGTGGTGGCTTTCAGACCGGTTGATCCCCACGCATATTTGGGCTGCGCATTCCCCCCTGCCCTGAAGCCCAAATATGTGTAGGGGGGGCCATGTCTCAGAGTGGCCTTAGTTTCCCCGCTTATAGTCTCCACTGGCCACAGCTCCCTCCAGAACTGCCCCAACCTGTAAAGAGGTCACCACCCTGTCACCTGTGTCCCTGAATTTTCCCACATCACAGAAATTACATTAAGATTTGTCTAAGTATTTATCCTGGGATTTCCCTTCAACTATGTCACCCACTGTCAGTATGGACAAAGACACACAAGCATACCAAAATTTGATTTCTATTTGGCTTTATTTGATGGCAACCTGGCCCTCAAAAAGACAAAGAGAAAGAGAAGGATGGGCTTTGATATGAAATATTCAAATGAAATGAAATATTATAGATGACTGTTTGAAGTTAGCTGGGTGTGTGTGTGTGGCAGGACAAAGGCTGGGCTGCCCTCCCCTCCATCTATCTTCGCCCCCAAATGCAGAAATTTACATTTATCTTCACTGAATTTAATTTCGTTAATTTCAGTCCAAGTTTCCAACTTATCAAGAGTTTTCTTCTTTTTGTTTGTTTGTTTGATTGTTTTTAATTATAATTTATCTTCCAAGGTGTTAGCTACCTCTCCCAGTTTTGTATCGTCCACAAACTGGATAACTATTCCTGCCACACCTTCATCCAAGTTATTAATAAAGATAATGAACAGCACTGGACCTAGGACAGAGTCCCAAGGGACCCCACTCGATACTTCTCTCCAGTTTGAGGATGAGCCATTGATGATAGGGGTTTACAATTTGTATCATTTTAATTAGTTATGAAAACGAATGGAGCCCCATTTGTTTTTGTAACTAATGTTAAGAAAATGGATGACTAAACAAAGGATTAGTGTTTGCTTTCATCCATTTTTGTAGGTTTTTCTCATTTAATTTATTAAAAATAATAACAACAAATTCAAAAAATCACTGCACATGCTCGGCACGGCCCTGAACTGCTCTGTGAGCAGGAGGGGGAGTGATTGAAAAATAGTGAAATAAATAAATAAATAAAATAAAATGCCTGTTGGGACTGTTCTGCGAACGCATGGCCCTTTTCCAAAACAGCGCCAGCAGTGTTGATGTCATTTAGGGAAACGGTAGACATGCGCAGAATGGTTCAGCGACCATTTTCTTCATGTGCCGTGATTTTATTATTATTATCATTATTTATTAATTTGTTTATTTGTAATATTTTTTTTTAAAAAGTCACTGTGCATGCACAAAAGGGGGACCAGGGCTGTTCCATGCATGCATACTCTTTTCTGAAATGGCACTAACAGTATCAGCACCATTTGGGGAAACGGCCACACATGTGTAGAGTGGCCCCAGCGGTCATTTGCACATGCATGTGATTACTTTAATATATATATTAAACTAATCACTTTAATTAAATATAGATATATAAAAAGCAATTTACAAAAATGCCTGAACAGAGGGTTTTTAAAAAAACTTAAACATAAACTAATTGTGTACCTTCTGCATGCTCCTAATTGATGATCACTCTGTGTACATTTCTTTTAACAGCTGTAAATTCACCTTGTTAGAGAGTCTTCCAGCCCACACTTTGTAAACCTGTCAATGAGGATCTTGTGTGAAACTTTGTCAAATGGCCTCTACATCCACTGAACTAGCTACTCCTTCAAAGAAGGAAACAAGATTAGTCTAGCGTTATTTGTTCCTGACAAAATCATGTTGGCTATGAGCAATTGCTGCATAGTCATTAATAGGGGTGGGACTTCAGGTGAATTATTGGTTACCAGTTTTATCGGTATCGGATTAATCTGATATCAGATATATCGGTATCGGTATATCTGTTTTTTAACATTGCCAATGTTTTTGATCTTTAACATTGCAGCCATTTTTAAAATGGCCTCAATGTTCAAGATCCAAAAAATTGGCAATGTTAAAAAACCGATATGCTGGTACCAACATTATCAGTATTATCTGATTAATTTGATATCAACAATTATCTGCATTATCGGATTAATCCGATACAGATACTCCCATCCCTAGTCATTAAGGTGTTTTCAGACTGAGGGGACAATCAAGAGGCCTGCTTACACTGACCCCGTTGCGAGGCGAACAGCCAGAATGCCCACGCTCAGACACACTGCGTGGAACACAGCCATGTGGGGTCAAGTTGCATAGGCGGGGGTTGTACTTTTGTCCCGCATGATTGTGCTGTGTGCAGGGCACCACGTGCGCATTCTGGCTGTACACCGTGCATTGGGGTCAGCATAAGCAGGTCACTGGATTGTCCCCTAACTGTTTTAGAAGCTGTCCTGATCTCTGCTCCCTTTGTCTGGGTTTATGCTCTTAGCACTTGATGCTAGGGTGTGGATCCACAAGACAGATACAGGAACTGAAAAGGGACTATATAAAACTAGTTTCAGGCTGGATGCGGTCCATGGGCTGCAAGTTGCTCTAGAACGTCTTGAGCTCATGGATGCTACACTTAGGTCACACAGTGGAATGGAAATCTTTACACCTTCCTACCAAATGACATACCTCAGTATTGCCCAGAATTAGTGTTAAAATTGCCCAGGTTTTGCTACAGAATACCTCTAGGGCACTAAGAACTCAGATTCACAGAGTTTTGTCAGTAGTCTGTAGGGATGAGCGAACGTGGTTCGGAAGTTCGGAGTTTGGCCCAAACTCGACCTGTTCGGATGACCAAACCCGAACCCAAATCTGAACACAAATTGAAGTGAATGAACAATTCGGTCAGTTTGGATCGCGTTCGGGTGAGTTCGGGTGGCAAAAACGTGTCACTGGAAGGCAAAACGTGACAGGGAGGGGGAGTCAGCTGAGGAGCAGAGTCAAGACACCAGGGGTGGAGAGGTTTGGATGTAGCAGCCAGCCTGCCCAATCGCCATCCCTTTTCACCTCAGGCCACTGGCTTTGCAGTCTGCGATTGGCCATGAGCTAGGCTGCATGGAGCCAAT
>QEPC01009677.1:179723-194315 GCA_003113815.1 Sphenodon punctatus
GTGGGAGAAGGAGGATGTGGATAGTAGGCATATTGAAGTGTTGGGGGATTGAGGGGATTGATTAAATGAAGTTTGTATGGGTTAGTAGAAACAAATTATGAATTATAATTGTATGTAGAAGGGGTGGGAAAAAATTAATATATATGATATTTTTCTTATGTTGCATTGTGAAAAGGACTCACTTCCTGGTGAGAGCAGGAAGGAATGAGGGGGGTGAGAAGGACTCCTCCCATGGTGGCAGCAGGAAAGGAGTATGATGAGGGTAGAGTAATGGAGATTGAAGGCGGGTTTGGTAGATATGAATTTGTTAAGTTAATTTTTAAGAATGTGGGGGTGTTTTTTTGTGGGTTTTGTTGACCATATTGTATTTTTGTACATTGTGTTGTCGTTTAATTTTTGTTGTGAGCTGTCTTGAGTTGCCTGTGGCAAGAGAGTGCGGGGTGCAAATAAAAAATGAAATAAGATGAAAAATGGGTCTGAGGCCATCATTCCTCGCACAGAGGCGCTGTCATTCCACCGCACCAAGAAACAGTCACTCCAGCCCCAGGACCCACCATCAGGGTACTGGGGCCAAGTTACAGGCAGGGAGGGCTGTGGTCAATAGGAATCTAGAAGCTGCCACTCTAGCCCCAGGACCCATCGTTATGGGTCTGGGGCCATCATTCCTCGCACAGAGGTGATGTCATTCCACCGCACCAAGAAACAGCCACTCTAGCCCCAGGACCCACCATCAGGGTTCTGGGGCCAAGTTACAGGCAGGGAGGGCTGTGGACAATGTTTATCTAGAAGCTGCCACTCTAGCCCCAGGACCCAACATCATGGGTCTGGGGCAAACATTTCTTGCACAGAGAGTCTTTTTCCGAACGCCCAAACTGAACCGAACACGACCGAACCGAATGGCCGAACCTGAACACTGCAAACAGACCAAATGGCCGAACCCGCACCACGATCTGTTTGCCCATCCCTAGAAGTCTGTGTAGCATCTTTCAACATGAAGCAATAGTCTCAAGGCTTTTAGCTCCGTACTTTCATGAGGACTAAATTCATTCCCTTTTAAAAAGGATTGATGGAAATAACTTATGCTTTGGAAACAAAATATCTTCTTAATCATTACAGTCACCTCAGCAAAACTGGCATTAATACATTATCTTTTTAAGTGTAGAAAATAAAGACAGGATGACTATGAAAGCCACTGACTGTAAAAAAACCAAAATCAGCTTGAGATGAGTTTCTCAAAGCTGGAATTCTAGTATTCACATTTAAGATGCACTCCTCCGTTCAGATGCTGAAAGAGTTTAGTCATGACCCCAATTAGTCAGTTCATTTTAGTGTATCTCTAACCTTTGACCTCACGTCACTCCCTTGGCCTCCTCATAGCCATCCCATCAATAAAAGTGTCAACTTGGCTTTTCTTTTCTGCAACCAGCAAAGAGAGAAAATTAGGTGTGTTCAGGATATCGGCTGTACTGTAAATGCAGCACTTACCAAAATCATTCCTATCTGTGCTTCCTAAATGGCTCAGAACTATGGGCCAATGGCCCCAATCCAATTCTCTGTATATCCCGTGCGGAGCTGCACATGCAGCAGCACAGAACCCACATGGATCCACATTGCCAGCAATTTGTGCTGTACGTAAACTGCACCCATGCAGCTCAGCTCAGATCTGCAGGGTATTGATTTGTGGCTAGCGACTTTAATGGGGCTTCACTGATTTATCCTAGTTGTGGACATGACCCATTGTCTGTGAATATGATGCAGGGCATCATTTCTTTGAACTTGCTGAGTCTTACAAAGCGGCAAATTAGAGGTTGAAAAAATAGTTTACTCATTTTGTAAGCTAAAAGAGAAGGGATCTCCCCTCACCCCCCCCACCCCCCGAACTCAGGCCATCTTGTGTGTACCAGTTCTTTTCCAGGATAAAGAGTGCCTTATGGGCATCTAAAACTTTGGTCCTTTAGAGATGGGGGGGCGCAATGGGTGGAGATAGGTGTGGGCTCATTCCCACAAGTGCACATCCATCTCCACACATGGAGGCACCTCCGTTTTTGTCAATGCCTCCATATGTGGGTGATGAGTGGAGATGGGTGGAGCGTGGTTGCATGCATGCATACACCTCAACCCATCCACTGTGGCATTCCCATGGGCACCCTCCACCCATCTCCATGCAGCAAAACTGCATAGAGATTGGTGGAGGCATCTCGTATGAAAAGGTCCATTAATGAAGTGGGTCATTCATCTAGCTGATATGTCTATGTTTCTTCATGCACCAAAGTGCACACCTAGAGCGTATGCCAGAGAAATCATAGTGAAACAAAATTTGAATTCATACAGGTTATTTACCACTTCAAAAAAGTATGGAAATTATACATCCATCATTAAATTGCATTTAACACTGCAGCCCAATTAGAAGGAGACGGAAACGTTATATTGAATTGATGGCTTTGAAAAGTGAATGTATTTCTGCATAACTGACTTATTTTATTGTTAAATTGTTCAGGGATTGATTCATGTGCTATCTGGAATTGCATCACTGGGTTTCACAGTGCACTGGATCTTCCAGTGATCAGCTGACTAGATTTCAGTCTGTTAAGATATGTTTTAAAAGCTCATAAGAAGCTAACTGCTGTGCAAAACAAATTTGACTGGTCAAACAAATGCAGGCATCTGATAAATTCACTATTTGTATGGCTACTTCAAGAGTCACATTAAAGTCAATCCAAAGCCATGTGGTCTGAGGTGGATTAGGTATGCCACACAATGAAGGTATTTAATTTTTAAATTTATTTTAACAAATTTTGTTACTTCACCCCTCTTGCTCCAGGCAGCTCGGGGCAGCATACACTTAAAAACAATAAAACAACAAGCTAAAACACC
This sequence comes from Sphenodon punctatus, assembly GCA_003113815.1. Lineage (NCBI taxonomy): Eukaryota > Metazoa > Chordata > Lepidosauria > Sphenodontia > Sphenodontidae > Sphenodon > Sphenodon punctatus. Next base: position 182,598 of record QEPC01009677.1, read on the forward strand.
ACAATAGAAGAGAAGGCAAAAAATAATTCAAATAGATCTCCCTCCCCCCTCCCTAATCCACAACCCCCACCCTAAACCCCAACTCCCCCACCAAACACCTGGTGGAACAGCCAGGTCTTATTCATACGCCAGAAGGAAGGAAGGTTTGGTGTCATATGGGCCTCCACCAGGAGGGAATTCCACAGCTGAGGTGTGGCCACTGAGAATGCCCCCTCCATAGTGGTCTCCTGGGCCACACGAAGGGCCTCAATGAGGGCGCTCCTGGCTGATGCATGGGTCGCTCCAGAGCACATAGAGTGAAGCAATCCTGTAGGTATGTCAGGCCAAGACCATATAGGGCTTTATAGGTTAACACCAACATCTTGAATCCAGCCCAGAAGACTATAGTCAACCAGTACAGAGCCTGGAGCACTGGTGTTATGTACTCACAGCTAGGCCTGAAGCAGCAGCATAGTTTGTCATTCTGGTTTGGGCTGCCACTTTTTTGGCTTGTCTGCTACCAGGCGGATGGCAAAGAATGGCAATTTACGATACTTCACAGCAATTTACGGCAGTTTTAAAAATAATTACGGTAGTTTACAGCAGTTGCAAAATTTATGGGAGTGTATGTAACTTTTACGACATTTATAATAGTTCACGGCAATTTACATCAGTTATGGCAGTTTTAGTGACATTTACAACAATTACCAGCAGTTGTCCCATGGTTTTCAGTACCGTTTCATTATATCAATAGACTGTTTAGGCTCCCTCTTCGCAACTCAGTCCTCAAATTGTTTGATCACACAATAAGCCCGGTTCATCTGACTGGGGCTTGCCCTGGTAGAGCACTTCGAGGATTAAGTTGTTAATGGGGAACCTTCATTAGCAGAAAAAAAATCTGCATTTATTCCTTCCTCTTTAATTTAAGCCCAAATTGCCTCATGCTAGAAGAATCTCCTGGGTAAAAATGTTCTCAAAAGGGGGAAAGAAATATGCAAAGTAGTCTGTGTGTGCCGGCTAGTTGCTGTGCCTGTAGTCCATGGCAAGTATAATATGAGCGAGTTACTTTTCTGCTAGCTCATACAATTGAATGACAAAGCAACTTACCACGTATGAATCCAAATGTCTTGTTTGTGTGTGTGCCCATTGTAATGTAGGTTTCTTACATTAGACAGGGTAGTTTTGGCATGCAAGGGGCTGAATGAGTGAGCCTTCAGCAGAAGTCAAATAGAAATAGAATGACTAAAGGGAGATCTACCTTTAATACCCATGTTGTAGTTCAAGCAGAAAGGACAGCCACTAAAACTAGGGATGGGCGAACAGAACATGGTTCAGATGTTCGGTCGTTCAGTTCGAAACCTGAGTTCAGGTTCGATGGTTCGGTTCAGCCGAGTTCAGATTGGCCGAACTTGGTCGACCATTCAAAAATAGCGAAATCGAAACCGAAACAAAAGCAAAACCGAAACCGAACCGAAATCGAACCCAAAACCTAATTTTCAGCCCTGGAGAGATGGTTTTCCTGCCTCTGAACTCATCTGAACACAACCGAACTGTTCAGTCGTTTGAGAGTTCGGTTCGGATGTTGGGTTCGGACGTCCGAACAGACTGAACATCCGAACCGCATTCGCCCATTCCTAACTAAAACCAACAAAAAGCAGGGCTCTCATCTGATCCACCAATCACAAAACAGTACACACAACACATTCCAACAGTAATTTTCAACAGTTCACAGCAATTTACGACAGTTCACAGCAATTTACGTCATTTTACAAAATTATAAGTTCCCGAAGGTTTACAACAGCTCAAGGAAGTCCATTAGATTCTCTCAAACCCCTACTCACGGCATCCCAACACCCGTAAGGAAACAGGCTGCTGCATTCTGCACTAGCTGCAGTCTCCCGGACCATCACCATGGGTAGCCCCACATAGAGCGCCTTACAATAGTTCAGTCTCAAGGTTCACCATCGAGGTTCACCCTCAAAGTTCTCAAAATGGCCAGGTCATTATCTGAAATATACATCCAAAACAGACACACCAGATGTAATTGGTGAAACACACTCCTCATTACCAACCCCACCTACCTGGAGATCCATGCAGAGCTGCGGGTCGAGAAGCATGCCCAGACTGCGAACCTGGGGAACCAGTGAGGGGTGAACCCTGTCAATGACAGGGGCCATCTCATCCATCGCCTTACCCACCAACATCACCTCCATCTTCTCAGAATTGAACTTCAGCTGGCTCGCCCTCATCCAATCCCCCACAGCTGCCAGAAACTGAGTAAGCACTGAGACTGCTGAGTCTGGGTTGGATGAAAAAGTGAGGTAGAGTTGGGTGTCATCAGCATATTGATGACACCGTACCCCATCCCATCTCAAAACCTCCCCAAGTGGCTGCATATACACATTGAACAGGAGAGGGGACAAGATGGAACCTTGTGGGACATCACAAATGAGGTCTAGGGGTGATGAAGAGCAATTCCTGAGCATGACACACTGAGTTCTTCCCGCCAGGAAAAAGTGGAACCATGGAAGAATGATCCCACCCGCCCCAGCTCAGTCCCACAGGTGAGTCACCAACATCTCATGGTTAACAGTAACAAATACAGCCAACAGATCCAACAGAATTAGCAGGGTCGAATGACCCTGGTCCAATTCGCGGCAGAGGTTGTCGACCAAAGCCACAAGTGCAGTCTCGGTGCCATAGCCCAGATGAAAGCCAGACTGCGAAGGATCAAGATAACCGGTGAGGTCAAGATGCTCCCACAGCTGTTGGGCCACAACCTGGTCAATAATCTTCCCTAAAAAGGGAAGGTTAGAGACCGGACGATAACTGGCAAGGGAGTCAATATCGAATAATGGGTTTTTTGTGCGGAGGTCGCACCACCACCTCCTTGAGGCATCCCTGCACTCTGCCCACCCAAAGGGAGGTATTTACCACCCCCACCAGCAATGGCCCTAACGTCTCCCAGCTGGCCTTAACCAGCCAGGACAGACATGGGTAAGGTTAATAAAAGGTGGCCCAAGCTGCCCTAAGAACATCCCCTACCTCGGTGGGCAACACCCACTGAAACTGATCCCATGAAACTGGACATGGTGCGGCTTCCACAACCTCTGGTTCACATATTCTATTAAGTGCAGCATCCAAGTTGTGGTGAACCGGAGCGATTTTATCTGCGAAATAATCAACAAAAATGTCACAGCAGGTTATAGATGACTCCAATTCCAGGTGGAGAGATGGTAGACCAACCAATCCCCTCACCACCCGGAAAACCTCTGCTGGATGATATTGAGTGGAGGCTATATGGACAGCAAAAAACTTCTCCAACTCCAGTGTATGGATGTGCATGTCGTTTTCGTTATTAGAATAACGATAATGAAAATTGTGGTTTTCGTTTCATTATTGCAATAATAAAAACAACAACCAAGAATAACAACAATGATAACAAAAATGACAACCGAGAATACTAAAAGTAACAACCAAGAATACCAATAACGGTAACAATAACAATATCGATACTGATATTTATATCAAAAATGATACCAAAACGATACAAAAAACGATAACAAGAAATAAAACTGACAATGTTGTTATCACTGTCATTATTATTAGTGCTGTGGCAGTTGGGTTTTGGAGGGGAAATGTAGAGAGGGGAGGAGGGAGCAGACATCTTGGAATCTTAACAGGGTTGAACTCTTGAACTGTGCCTGTGTTGGGAGGGGCGAGCAGTTTAGCAATATCTGATGGCTGTATCCCTGACTAATGAGCAGCACAAGCAGGCCCCAGCTCAATGCATGCTGCCTCCCACAACCAATCAGAGGGGCTCTGGGGGAGGGAACTGCAACCCTTTATAATGGTAGGGCCGGGTTTTTTCTCTCCATTGTGTGAGAGCTCTGCTTGTCAGGTTGTGTTTAGAGAAATGTGGTGCTTGCACATAAAAAATCCTCCCCTAGCCCTCACTGTATTATTTATTTATTTAGGTATCCCCACCAATACCTTTCCTTCATCATACCCTACATTTTATCTTCTCCCCTTCCCTGCCCTTTTCCTCCCTGTACATTATATAGAGATAGGTAGTGTGTATATATATATATATATATATATAGATAGATAGATAGATAGATAGATTAGATTAGATTAGAATAGTTATATAGATAATTGATTAGAGAATAGATAGTTTTCCTTTCTCCTTCCCCTGTCTCCCTTAGATTTATATTAGTTATGCACAGGAATCAATAATGATACTGATATCAAAAATAAACTCTTTGTTTGAAATGGTACCGATATCAATAATGATATAAACAACAATAACAAATATCAATATTAATAACAAAAACAATATCAAAACCAAAACCAAAAATGATAACAAAAAGATAACAATGGTGACAACGAAAATGACATTGTCGTTAATAACGATAGCGAAAATGACATTTTTGAATAACAAAAACAAAAATGAAAAAAGAAAAAACATGGGGGCCTGGTGCACACCCCTACCAGTGTGGTGCTGGCCAAGTTATATGACTAGCACCACACTTCACTGTCTTTGACTTCTCCAACCTAACAGATCAGGAGCCTATTTATATCTGGGTGGATGGAAGGTCGCCATCTGGTATGGGAACAATTAGGATTTGAACTAGAGCTAAAAACAGGTTGTGCATTTGCTATACATATTTTTGGGTAGTTTCGTGGTTGCACAATCAATATCCGAATACCAAGTCTGGCACCTGGGTATTAGAGTTACCGAGTTACTGATTTACCATTTTGCCATTCAGAAAATAGTAAATTGGTAAACCAGAACTTGGCACAATCCAGATGGGAAATTGAAAAAAATCCATATCAGGATTTTTTTTTAAATGGGACAAAAATAATAAATTGGTAACTCGGTTTGCTTGGACACTGATAAGGTACCAACTGGTACCCAATGTTACCATAAGTTGAGTACCATAATTCTGACATGTATACCTGCTTTTGTGAGCACTCATTTCAGCTCTAATTTCGACCAATCATGACCTTCATTGTATGTGTGTATGTCAGCTCTTATTTATTAATCAGTCTCATAGTAAGGCGACTAGTGAGTTAAATAGATTGGGTTCAATGCTCTCTTGCTATGAACACTTTACCACTATAATAGTATATACAAAGGGGAGAAACAGTTCCCATGGAATATCTTCCCAAGAATTCTCTGGCCTTGACCCCCACATCAGCATCTGGCAGAGGGTGCAAAGATGGAAGTGAGAAGTGTGGCCAGAACATACGTGATCCCTAGATGCCCAAGCATTACAGAACAGCTGTGAGGCATAAAACTACTGTTTCCCCTACACCTACCTAAATTTCTGCAGCAATCACACAGACAGAGGAAATAAAACTCAAGGCCATTATATAGGAATGAGACCAATGGAATCTTTCTATGGTAATCTATACATTCTCTTTTAAAATCCATCACTCTGTAAAATTACTTATTGCCTTGTTGCCTCCTGATCTCCTATAAATCGCTTTCTATCAAGTGCTTCTGAACCCCTTGTAAAAATGAAAAAAGAGAAAAGCTCGACAATGATTTTGTCAGGTACAGTCTATTTCCCCATTGTTTGGAAGGTAATTGCCTGCTAAATGACTCACACTATCCCGGGGCTGCCTGATGTGGCTGCAGAGTGCTTAGACAGTATGGATCTACTTACAAATCTAATAGAAATGGTGTAAAACAAATTAAAAAGTGCTTCATGTGAAACACATCATAAATGAAACCACAGCTCTGCCCATTAATAGTCAAAGGATGTGTAGAAACTTGAAACACATTTAAAAGGATCCATAGCTGAACCTCATTCTATTTCATGTGAATTAATTGGCTTGCATTCTGTTAGTGGAAGTGTCTTCTCCATCATGGCTGTTGGAATCCTCCTAATCTTCCTTTGCAAAGCCCTATACCTATGGGGGAGAGCTGAAACAAATAGACATGTTTGTATTTGGGAATATTATAGAGCTGTGGGAGTGACTCTATAGTTAAGGCAGCTGCATCACTGTGTTAAAATCACGAACATTCTATTATTTATAAGATTAGGATGATTTCTCCTATCAGTTTGAAATTTGGTAGGAAGGATTGTTTAGTCAAGGGGTAGAATCTTCCCAGATTTCAGGGAAATGGGATGAAAAACTCAAAAGTTAAAAATGTTTGAATCTTGGAGGCAGAATGACTTGATTCTGGGAGCAGTATTAAGAAATCTATCAGTAGTTGAAAATTCAAGTGTGGCCAGAACTCATTTTGTGTTTTTAGTTTTTGAAAATCCATTTGATACTTTTGAAGTTCTAATGTTTTGAAGTGCCCATTTTGGCAAATGGGGAGAGGGTATCTGAAACGCAAGCTCCCCTCCATCCCCCACCTTCTCATGAAACTGAGGAGGCTGCTCCCAGGTGGGAAAAACCCTCTAGCAGTGAAAGTGACAGAGCTGGGGCTGAAATGGAAACTCACTCACTAGCTGGTTGCTCCAGTTGCCAAATAAACTCCCCAGCTGGTGAAACTAACAAGGCTACTGCTCCCATTTTTTAACCAAACCCTCTGGTGAAAGTGACAAAGCTCAGGACTAGAAGGGAAACTCTCCAAAAGGAGAGGTGTTCAAAGCAATTTCTGTCTCTTCCCTCCCCCTGGTGAAACTTTCAAGACTGCGGGTGAAAGGGAAAATTGTGTCAAGGGATGGAGTCAGGAAAGAGACTGCATGTGTTTATGTGCATTGAGAAAGTGGCTTCCCACTGTGTGTTTCACTAACATTCTGTTGGTACTGTGGCTGCACTGAATAGACCGTCCGTGTGCTCAGCTTGAGTTCCAAAGTTCCCAGTACCCAGTTTGGGTACTCTTCCGAACTTCTGAACTTTGTCCAAGGACCTGTAATTCAGAACTCGAGATCTAGGAAATCCCTGGAAATCAGAACTTGGAACCCTTTCCTTTAATGATTTTAAAGTGCACCAATTAAAAAAAGTATTATGTCAAGCAGTGCCCAGAAAAGCAGGCTAGCAGGAGTGAGACAATCACTTAAGAAGAAAAACCCAAACAGTGCAAATGTGTGCAGAAAGCCCCAAAAAAGGCCAGCAGTACCCACAGCATGGCCCACCATCAGCAGTGCACCCATTTAAAAATCATTATGCCAACCAAGCAGTGCCCAGAAAAGCAGGCTTGCAAAAGTGGTACAATCGCTCAAGAAGACAAACCCACAAAAATGCAACTGCGGGCAGAAATCCAAAACAAAAACCAGCAGTAGTTTAATATCCATAGCATGGCTCACCATCAGCAGTACACCCACTTTAAAATCATAATGCCAACCTATTAGTTGCAACTGCGGGCAGATTTTTTTTTAAAAAAAAGCCAGACCAGCAGACATAACAGCAAAACCCAGAAGAAAGAAACCAGACATCCACCACCTCCCACACAAAAAGTCTCCCTTGTGCCTGCCCAGTGCCCACTTATGCAAGGCAAGCCCCCTATGCACACACAATACACCATATTATTTTAACCAGAAAGAAAGTATATCTCCCCTGTGCCCCAGCGACCAGTCACATCTTGGCAAAGTTGAAACCACAGACAAAGTATAGTCACAGTGACCACAAAAACCACAGCAAAAGTGATCCCTCTCTGGCCTCTAGGGTGCTGCCAACTTGCTAACAGGCTGTGCAAACAGCAGCATCACCCAAACTTTAAGTATATTTAGCTTTGGTGGCAACCCCCGGCATTGCCCCTAGTACATGGCACCATGGTACCAAGCAGTGCAAGCAGCAGGTAGCAGTGGCACCCACTTATTTTTTTTAAAAGGCATCCTTTAAAAAATGGAAGACTAGTTCCAATGAAACTAATACAAAAGAGCATAAATACTGGCAACGTAAATGTAAAGTGCTAATAAGGCAGGCCAAGAGAGATTTTGAAGGGAGGCTTACTAAAGAGGCAAAAACAAGCAAAAAAACTTTTTCAAATACATCAGAAGCAAGAAGCCTGCTATGGAGTCATTTGGGCCATTAGATGACAAGGGAGTAAAAGGGGCACTCAGGGAGGATAAGGTCATTGCAGAGAAACTGAATGAGGTCTTTGTGTCTGTCTTCATTGGGGAGGATTTGGGGGAGGTACCCACGCCCGATTCTTGCTTTGTGGGCAAGGAACTGGAAGAGCTGTTACAAATCAATGTGACATTGGAGGATGTTCTAGGGCAAATTGACAAACTGAATACTAACAAGTCACCAGGGCCAGATGGCATTCAACCCAGAGTTCTGAAGGAACTCAAATATGAAATCGCAGACCTACTGTTAGTAATTTGTAACCTGTCACTAAAATCTGCCACTGTACCCGAGGACTGGAGGGTGGCAAATGTAACCACAATATTTAAAAAGGGATCCAGAATGGATCCTGGAAACTACAGACCAGTAAGCTTGACGTCTCTGCCGGGCAAAATGGTGGAAATCATAATTAAGGACAGAATTACAGGGCATGTTGACAAACATGGCTTAATGGAGAAGAGTCAACACGGATTTAGTAAAGCTGAGTCATGCCTGACTAACCTGTTGGAATTCTTTGAGGGTGTAAATAAGTATGTGGACAAGGGAGACTCAGTAGATATAGTGTACCTGGATTTCCAGAAAGCATTTGATAAGGTCCCTCATGAGAGACTCTTAAGAAAGCTAAAAAGTCATTGGATAGGAGGTAGTGTCTTACTATGCATCAGAAACTGGTTGAAAGATAGAAAGCAAAGAGTAGGACTAAATGATCAGTTTTCACAATGGAGAGATGTAAACAGTGGTGTGCCTCAGGGATCTGGGAGCGATGCTTTTTAATGTAGTGGTAGTAGTTTATTAGTTGGCACTGGCTTTCGCCTTAGCCTGTCATCACCTGGGGGTGGGACTACACATGCACTGGCCTATAATGGATGCCGCTGCACCCCACCCGGGGCAGCATTCACGATGGAGCTGGGACGGTTGGGCACCTGCGGAATGCATCTAGCAGTCTGTGCAGAGTGGTATCACTCACACATTGACCTCTTGCACATCCAGACCGCAGAGGTGCATCTGGCAGCCCGTCTGCAGGTGTGCATGGCCAAGAGCACAGCTAGAGCCCAGTGAGCCCACCACGGGTGCAGCCCCTCCCTGGTCTGGCTCAGGGCCCAGCGGGTGTCCAGGGCAGCCCGACAGGCCCTCATCCGTGCCTGGGAACGGGCTGCTGTGCTTCGCAAGGTGGCCAGCCAACTCCAATGGTGGAGGGTGACCATGGGGTGTGCAGCCCTGCTCACTATGCCCATTGCCCGGCAGGTATGGGTCACAGAGTGGACACAGGGGTTGTGGGCCCGGGCGCTGGCTCACTGGGATAAGGCCACATGGTGAGCGCACTTTCAGATGGACAGACGCGTCCTCCTATGACTCGCGGAGCTGTTGATGCCCTGGCTGGAGTGGCAGCACACCCCCATGCGAGCCTCCATTCCCATGGTCCAGTGGGTCGCCATCAGGGTCTGGGCCCTTGCAACACCCGACTCCTGCTGGTCCATCTCGCAGCACTTTGGCGTTGGGGTGAGCACTGTTGCTGGGATCCTGTGAGACTTCTGCGAGGCAGTGGAGGGAGTGCTCCTGGACCGAGTGATCCAGCTGGTGGACCAGGAGGTCGTGATGGCCAGCTTCATGGCTGGAGAATTCCCCAACTGCATGGGCACCGTGGACGGCATCCAATTGAGATCCTCCGCCCATCCGATGGGGAGGCCACGGAATATGTTACCTGACGGGTACCACTCCCTGCAGCTGCAGGCGGTCATGGATCCCTGGGGGCGGTTCATAGACATTTACATGGGCCACTCAGGGTGTAGCCATGATGCCCGGATCATGACCATCTCTCCCTTTTATGCCCAGATGTACTGTGGGGACTTCGCGGACATGGGAATGACCCTGATCGAGGGGGTGCTGTTGCCCACTGCATCCTGGGGGACCCAGTCTATCCACTCACCCAGTGGCTGATGAAGGCATACCCAGTCACTCTGAACCCTGTGGAGGCTCACTACAAAACCTACCTGTATGTCTGCCGGACCATGGTCGAGAGGGCCTTTGGGGCCCTCTAGCAGCGCTGGAGGTGTCTCGCGGGCTGGCTGGCCCACACAGAGGACACCTCGGCCCTGGTGATAGGCCCCTGCTGTGTGCTGCACAACATGTGTGAGACCAATGGGGCTGCCCGCCTCGACTACCCTGTGTCCCGGCATCCTCCCCGCCTCATGCCTCTCTATGTGAATGCTGAGAATCCACAGGAGTACCGATACGCAAAGTATATCCATGCTGCTCTGGCCAGGTAGATCATCTGGGAGGCCGAGGCATGAGTCCGCACACTATCATCTCCACCACCCCAGGGCCCCCACAAGCACCCTGGGCACCCCCCGTATACCCTCCTGCCCCCATCCCCGGGCCCATTAAATCGAATAACTAATGCGACTGTGGTGCCTGTACATTTATTGTGCATTCCTCCTACAGGTAACCCCACCGCCACCACCACCCACCTCCCAGTGCCGTGTCCACTCCCCCTCAGCACACTCTCCCCCTTCCCCGCCTTCCCCCACAACCTGCCTGTCTTTGGGGCCTTCCTCTCAGCTTCCCTGTGGTTGCCATGGAGCTCTGGGAGCTCCCCCCCCGTGGTCCATGTCCCCAACAGTGTACTGGGACACCTTGGTGTCCTGAGGAGCAGGCGTTGTTGGGAGGGAGGGCGGACCCAGGGCCAGAGGGGGTCCCCCGGGCAGCTTCTCCCTCCGGAGGCCTACAGGGACTAGTAGGCAGAAGCATGGGCCTGGTGGGCGTGTCGGCAGCTGGGGCAGCGGCGGAGTCAGTGGGGGTGCCATGAGGCCCGGCATGGGGCTGGGGAAGGCAGGTTGTCCAGAGGGGCGGTGGCCACCACATATGCACTTATAGTCCCCGCGTGCAGCAGCAGCAAGGTGCCAATGTCATGGGACTGAGCCATCTTGGCAGAGTGCTCCCTCACCATCCGGTCGATGGCCTGTTCCAGCCACCCAAATGCCTCCACCTGCCTGCTGTGCTCCCAGCGCTCCTGCGTCCGTCTGAGTTGCACCTCCGCCTGCAGCCTCTGGTCCCTGGCCTCCACTTGCTGCACTTTTGGTGGCCACCTCCTTGGGGTCGATGGCCGCTATTATCCGCTCGACCTGCTCGGTGGTAGTGCAGACTTTTTCCTCTATCTGCTCCTCCCTCTGGTGCCGTACCCATGCACGGTGCTCCCTCATCCACTGAGCCGGGGTCACGGGGCTGGATTGTTGAGGCCCTGCAGGTTGCCCTGTTGGGGTGCACAGTAGTGGTTGGTTAGGCATCCCGGCTGCCTGACCCCCATTCTGTTATGAAGCTGGGGGGTCTTGTGTGCCCCCCCTTGGGGGGGTGGCCGGTGCCCTCCCCTGGCGTTCCCAAGCCCCCGGCTCCCTTCCCCTGCACCACTCAGGCTGGGTCCCCCACCCAGCCACCCCCATTTCCCCTCCCCCCACTTGCGGAGTTGTCTTACCTGGGACCTCTGACTGCTCCTGGGGCTGCTTGCTGCCATCCCCCTCGCCTGCCTGTCCTGGGTGTTGGGATGTGCCGGGGCGTGCCATGACCTGCAAAGATATGGGACGGGGTGGGTGGGGGTGGGCAGAAAGTATCCCCTGGTGGTCCCTGGGCCCCCTTTCCAAGGTCTGGGGTGTCAGGGGTTGCTGGGGGCAGCCCCGTGGCCAGTGTGACCCCCTTCCCCTTCGGTCCACCCCCTCC
>QEPC01009677.1:198637-213599 GCA_003113815.1 Sphenodon punctatus
CACCTCCGTGAATCGCGGGCGGGGAATCAGATTTACCACACTTCCATCCCTCCTCTGGTGATTATTTATTTATTTATTTTATTTTATAGATTTGTATCCCGCCCCCTCCTGCTGATTAGGGACAGAAGTGTGGTAAATCTGATTCCCCCCATGATTCACGGGGGTGAACATCTGGTGTAACACTAAACAGACATTATGGGATCACGCTCACCACATAGGAATTGACCGTGGTTGAGCGTGATCTTGTAACATCTGAAAATACCCTAGGTGTGGGGTGGTTAACAGAATGGTTAACAATGGGGCAGCATGAATGTGACTCAAGTAGATAGGGAACTATAGAAAGTCCTGGGTGAGGGGGATCTGCGCATGTGCCAAAGCTAGCAGCTGGGAGTCGCCTGAGCTCCACTTCCCCCAGCTCTAAAAGCAAGCCGACAAAAGGATATAAATAAAAAAAGAAACCAAAATAGGGCTGAGATGATGGGCAAAAGCAAGCTCTGCCAGAAAATATCTCGGGTAAATGTGTTGGAGCGCTTTTGCCACAAAAAACAGTCTGCGGAACTCAAAGAAGTGGGGGAGTCCAGCAGCGGGCTGCAAATGGTGCTGGAAGCGAATGAAGCAGAGAGCAAGCAGGCTTCATCTGAATCGGAGGCAGAGGAAGAAGGACAAGGCCCCCTGAAAAGACTGCTGCTGCAAATGAATACGGAGCTAAAAACAGAAATGAGGCAGATCAAACTGGCAATAGATGAAGGGAAAAAGAAGCTGGAAGGGATGGATAAAAGGGTAGAGGTGGCTGAAGAGAGAATCTTCTCGCTGGAGGACCAATCTCTGACCACCAAGGAACAGGTTGACAAGTGCAGAGGTGAGACAGCCTTCCTATTATTAAAATGCGAGGATTTAGAAAACCGCTCTCACAGAAGAAACCTGAGGTTTAATGGGATTAAAGAGTCAGGAGGGACAGAAAGGATAAATGAAATAATATGGTCCCTGCTGAAAGAAAACTTCCCTGAAGAGGGGATCGTTCACTCTGTACCAATTGACAGGGCCCACAGAACAGGGCACCTTGCTCAAAGAGACTGACTCAGATCCACCTCACCCTGTAATAGTTAAATTCACAAACTATCAAACCAAGGAAGAGATTTTGAGGGCTGCCAGAGCTAAAAAAGAAATTGACTTACCAACAACAAAATGTAAAAGTGTTCTCTGACTATGCTACAGAAACAGTAAAAAAAATAATGAAATGAAGCAAATATTTTGGTGAATTGAATGAGAGAAATTTAAGGCTATTATTCCCAGCAAAAATGATGATTATTGAAAATGGGAGAAGGAAATTGTTTGATGCCACAGAAGATCTGGAGGTTTTCCTTGCAGCTCACCCTGCAGTGCCAAATGCAAGGGCATAAGATTAGTGGAGCCTGAAAGGAAGCTGCAGAACAGAAACTGAAGAAAGATAAAATAAAAGGAGAAAGTCTCAAGAGTGAAATGAGGAAGCAAAGAACTGACATAGAGGAAGGGAACATGGAACAATGTTTGGGGGATTAAAGGGTGTTATAAAAGTTTGGGGAATAGAAGATTAACAATAAGTAGTTGACTTGCCTAAACAGGAATGGAAATTTAAAATAAAGAGGGTTTAAAGGAGTTGGGGGTGGAGGGAAGAAGGGCACATCGCGGGTTTTGATACTGGGTGTTAGGACTCCCAGTAGATCCCTAATAAGGTTATGGGAGGGGGGAGATGAAGAGCTGGTGGATTAGCCAGAAAGGAGGAGGGAGTGGTGGTGGGCAGTTTAGGAAGATAAGAAAGGGGGATTCAAAAGGAGAAGGGGTAAGGCGAAATGGGGGCTCACATACAAAAACAGAGATGAAACAAAAGGGAAAACAGATTGTAGGAAATAGGCATTATAAAAGGAGTTGGAGAGCACGACTTAAAATTGCAGTTGGATACTGTAGACAAGGACAGAGAGAAGTCTAGCTTTTGGGGGAGTGAAGAGGGGAGTAATCCCACAATGAATCCGTTCTCAAGGGAGGGATGGAATTTAAACAGTCACAATTAATGTCAGAGTCCTGAACTCCCCACAGAAAAGGAAAAGGGTGAGGGACTTCTTAGAGGAACAGGGGGCTGACATTTTCTTCCTACAAGAAATGCATCTTTTGGATAAAGATGTTTCCAGATTTGCTACTGCAAGGATAGGGGGCTTGTGTGCCTCGTGTTCCAAAAAGAAAAAAGCAGGGGTCATAATAGGATTTGCTAGGAAAAAGAACTTAGAGATTGAAAAATGCATTAAAGATAAAGAGGGAAGGTTCCTCTGTTTAGTTGGGAAGATGCAAGGGAGGTAAATGACATTAGTAAATATATATGCACCCAACGTAGGGAGGGCATCCTTTTTCAAAGAATTCTTCAAAAAAATTGCTGAGATTGCAAAGGCATGGGTTACCATCCAAGGAGACTTCAATGCCACATTTACTGATTTAGATCACTCCCGTTCAGGAGGGGTAAAAAGGGAACAAAAGGAGCTAGCTAATATGTTAGAACAGCATGACTGGATAGACCTATGGAGACATTTAAATGGGAAAGAAAGGAACTATACTTTCTTCTCAGCTATACACAATAGCTATACTCACATAGACCACGTGCTGGTCAACAAAACTGACACACACAGGGGTAAAAAATGCATTATTGTACCAGTAGTGTTGGCAGACCACAATGCAGCGGTCACCACGTTAAGGAACAAGGGAGTCAGCAACCTAAGCCTTCCAACTGGAAATTAAATAGGAGCTTGCTTATGAATGGGGAAAATAAAAATCAGATAAAAAGAAAGTTGATAGAATTCTTTGAACTTAATGTTGGCTCAGTGAAACAACCTGCAACACTATGGGAAGCAGCAAAGGTGGTGACCAGAGGTAATATTTGGCCTTCCATGCCAAAATTTTAAAGGACAAAAGACTCCAAAAAAAGGAGACATATGCTAAATTACAAAAATTGGAAGCACAAAACAAAATAATCCCCAGTAAAGCCTTAAAATGGAGCATAATAAAGAATAGGGAAATCATAAACACAATAGAGCTAGAAAAGACTAAAAACCAGCTTAAAAAAATTAGATTTCATTTTTATGAAAAGAGCAACAGAGCAGGAAAGACCCTGGCCAGACTTGTCAAAACAAAAGAAAGTAAAGCACATATAACAAGGGTAATAAACAAAGATAAAAAATATTGCACAGAGCTTCATAATATAAAGGAAGTATTTCTAGAGTTTTATAAGGGAGTGTACACATCACAAAACCCAGGTGAGGTGGATATATTGATATTTTTGGAGGGAGTGCAAATGCCCAAATTGAATAAAGACCAAGAGGACTTTTTAAATGCAAATATTATGGAGCAGGTAGTGCAAGAGGCGATAACAGCTGCAAAAAATAACAAGGCCGCCGGGCCAGATGGGTTCCCAAACGAATTTTATAAAGCCTTGGGGAGGTTCTGGTGCCTATCTCACAGCAGTGTATAACAATATATTAACAGAAAAAGAGATGCTGCAGAACTTCTACAACACAGTAATCACATTCATTCCCAAACCCAGCAGGGATCCAGATAAATGTGGAAGTTAACAACCTATTTCCTTACTGAATTCTGATTTTAAGATTTTCACTAAAATACTAGCTGACAGATTGAAACCAATTAGCGGAGAAGTCATACATAGAAATCAGACAGGCTTCATCCCAGGCAGGCAGGGTAGAGACAATTTAAGAAAGGCAATTAATATAATATATGCAATGAATAAACAGAAATTTCCAGCTATGGTAATCTCGGTGAATGCTGAGAAAGCCTTTGACTTTGTGGAACCGAAGTGTCTATTTAAGGTGCTGGAGAAGATGGGATTTAGGGGTAGTTTTTTGGGCTGGCTCTCAGCAATATACAAGAAACCTCAGTCTAGACTCCTAATTAATGGAGAGCTTACGGAGCCTTTTCAATTGCAAAGGGGGACTAGACAGGGACGCCCCCTGTCCCCTCTGCTTTTGAATATAGTATTGGAGGTGTTGGCCTCTGCGATTCAGCATAATGAGAAAATAAAGGGGGTGCTAATAGATGGCCATATAAATAAGCTATCACTCTATGCAGATGATTTACTGTTATACATAACCAAGCTGGAGGAGACTCTGCCAGAGCTGCTAAAGACAATGGAGAATTTTGGCAAAATCTCTGCATACTCAATTAATAAGGAGAAATCCTATGCACTAGCCTTCGGCTATGGGAAAAATCAGGAAGAGCAATTAAAATTTTTTTCACCTATCCCAATAGTTGAATCAGGTCTAAAATACTTGGGGGTAATCCTAACAAAAAAAAATTAAAAATTATATTCTGCAAATTTCCTCCCTTTAATTACACAATTGAGAGAAGAAATTCAACCATGGCATAGTCTGACGATAGCATGGCTAGGGAAAATAAATCTGTATAAAATGATTGTGCTCCCAAAGCTTTTGCACAATCTCATGGCAATCCCAATAACAATGCCAGAATCCTTCTTTAAATTAAATGATGACTTACTAAAGGACATAGTGTGGAATGGAAAGAAGCCACGAATTAGGAAGCAATCTCTAATACAAAATAAAGAAAAAGGGGGATAAATGTCCCTGATATAAGGTTATACCACATAGCAGCATCTCTGGTGGGAATGTATGACTGGTATAATGAATTGAATGCGCCTGAATGGGCAGAGCTAGAGAAAGAACTCACACAGGTACAGACACTAAAGGACCTAATCATGGATCAGGGAAGAATACCCACAGAGATTAGAAAGGAACACCCATTCGTCTGAGCCCTGTGCAAGAATTGGGAAAAAATAAGGGAAAAAATGGGGATAGAAGGAGGCTTTTCCCCCTTTACCCCGATAGATTCAATACAAATCAGAGACCGAAGCATTGCCCCAAGGATTAGATCCTCACTTAAGAAAAAGAGGATAACTAGGATGGGGCAACTTTTTGTGGGGGGAAGGTTTATGCTCCCTCACAAGGTAGAGGAAGTGACACAGGAAACTTTGGATATCTTCCAATATTTACAACTGAAGGGTCTGGCAAACTCCCCCCAGAATAAAGGTAGGTTCATTAGAGATCCATTTAAGCTGGAGAAACTAATCTTTAAAAGGAATAGAACTTCAGGCAGACTGGGGAGGATATAGAAGGAACTGAAGGAAATAACTTATAAATCGCCTGTAAAATATATGGAAAAATGGAGGAAGGATATAAATACACCCATGAAGGAAGAGGAAGAAAAGAAAGTATGGCAGCACATGAACAAGTGTGCGGCCTCTTTGGAGGTCAGGGAAGTCCAGGTTAAACTGACAATCAGGTACTACCTAATGCCCGAGTGGTTAAGATTCATTGACTCTACAGGGAAAGGGCTTTGCTGGAGGGGTTGTGGAGAAAAAGGGAGCTACAAACACTGCTGGTGGGAATGTGGGAAGGTACAAACATTTTGGTGTAAAGTATGGAAGATAATTAATAAGATAGCTGGGGAAGTGGTCCCATATAGACCAGAAATTGCCCTGCTGGGCCTATACCCAAAAACAAAAAATAAGCTTCTTTGCCAGAGTTCCTGTAAGGTTATATTCCCCTAGCAGCTATAAGTGTTATAGCTAAACATTGGAAAGTGGTTAAGGAGCTCTCTTTGGAAGAACCATCCCAAAAGATATGGTTTATGTGTACTATGGAAAGACTCCACGCTGATCTTCATAACAAACTGCACAAGTTTGAAGAGATCTGGGCTCCAGTTATAATGGCTTTGGACGAAAGGAAGATGGACAAAAAAGATTACCAATTGCTTTTTGAGACATAATACAAAGATAGGACCTTTATAAAGAAAGGAATCTTTCTTTATAAGTCTTTTTAAGAAAATACTTAAAATGTGTGAGCTCCTGTTCTTCCCCCGTGTTCTGCTTGTTATAATTTGAAGTTGTAAAATTGTATAAATATGGACCCAAATGCAACTCTTGTGTATCTTGTGGAGAGATTGCAGAAGGTCGACATGTGTAAACTGTATTCAAACAATAAACACAAATTTTTAAACAAAAAAAAGCAAGTCCTGGGTGAGGGAGTGGCAGATACCACAGTAGGTAGGCGGAAAATGGGACCCTCCTAAGCAGCTTTACCTATCCAGGCAGCTGGCTGCAACTTTTCTCCAGAAATGCTAGCCCCAGCTGAAGCCACAGGGGCACTGCACTTCCCTGTGATGGGACTTGAAGTGGGGGGTGGGGCGAACAGCGCTTGTGTACTGAGGGGATGTTCTTTGCTGCTGAGAGGGTTGACCTTCCTAAAGCTAGGTCATGACTGGTAGGACTGAAACATCATACCACTGCGGCAGCATTTACCGGCGGAAGTGATTTTCCGCACCAAGCAGCACGGTTAGGAATGGAGTCTTGCACTCGCGGCTTTCCGCAGTTGCTGCTGTGGTATTTTCACCACTGTAGATTTCACGCGGCAGCGGCAGGTTTGCCAGTTTCCCCTTTCCCTTAAGCATGGCAGATTTGTGATTCTCATTGCATTGTAGCCAGGGGTGTAGCCACCATGGTGTGGTGGACGTTGCTGCCTTGTAAACAAAGTTCTTCTTCGTGGGGCTCCTTCCATTCTCACTTGCATGCCCTTCCGTTACCAGCATATACCAAGCTCACTAGCTTAAAAAAAAAACATGTGACATTCACACATCCTCTCCCTATATAAGGTACCTAAACCCAACACAGTTCCTTCCAACCCTAAGCAATTAGGAAGAAAATTCCATGTGGGGTTGGAAGGGTGGGTGCTTGTGAGAATTGTGGAGCCATCTCGAACCTTGTTTACAAGGCAGCAACCTTCTGTTCTCTTTTGAGTGGCTCCTCCCATTCTCACAAATGGGACTGTACCAAGCCTAGAAAGAGGCGGTGGGGGAACTTTCTAACAAAATGACACTCCATGCAGGTTGGATCTACAACCTGGGAGGGGGGGCAGCAGGCAGGGGGCAGTCTGCTCTGGGGAGTCCATTCAGCTAAGTTCATTCATTCAATGATCTATTATTCAGCATCACAGTGCATCAGGGACTCGCGCTCAGTAGCAGACGGTGGCATAAAACTGCTTGTGTTTACAAACTGCAGACATGCCACATCTGCAGATGCTGGCAGCAGGTAATGCGGAATCGCAGAAATATCGAGGGGAAGTCGGCAGCAAGACACATTAAGTGCCGAGTTCTCGGAATGGAATGGCAGCGCGGTAACAGCTGCTGCCGCTTCAGCCCTAATAACTGGGTATGGGGGATGCAGCCCCAAAACTCACTCCACCCCCATGCTCTCCAGGGTCAGACCTGTTTTGGTTTCTCACCCAGTGAGAGCCAGCAGCTTTAAAATAAAAAAGGTTCTAAGGCAGCCTTCAACAGAAGCAGAAAGAAACTGACAAACAGCCATCAGTCAACTGTCATTCAGCTCCGGTAGTGACACAGACTGCAGGGAAGAAGGGGGTTGCCACGTGACCATAGATGTNATCCCAAAAGATATGGTTTATGTGTACTATGGAAAGACTCCACGCTGATCTTCATAACAAACTGCACAAGTTTGAAGAGATCTGGGCTCCAGTTATAATGGCTTTGGACGAAAGGAAGATGGACAAAAAAAATTACCAATTGCTTTTTGAGACATAATACAAAGATAGGACCTTTATAAAGAAAGGAATCTTTCTTTATAAGTCTTTTTAAGAAAATACTTAAAATGTGTGAGCTCCTGTTCTTCCCCCGTGTTCTGCTTGTTATAATTTGAAGTTGTAAAATTGTATAAATATGGACCCAAATGCAACTCTTGTGTATCTTGTGGAGAGATTGCAGAAGGTCGACATGTGTAAACTGTATTCAAACAATAAACACAAATTTTTAAACAAAAAAAAGCAAGTCCTGGGTGAGGGAGTGGCAGATACCACAGTAGGTAGGCGGAAAATGGGACCCTCCTAAGCAGCTTTACCTATCCAGGCAGCTGGCTGCAACTTTTCTCCAGAAATGCTAGCCCCAGCTGAAGCCACAGGGGCACTGCACTTCCCTGTGATGGGACTTGAAGTGGGGGGTGGGGCGAACAGCGCTTGTGTACTGAGGGGATGTTCTTTGCTGCTGAGAGGGTTGACCTTCCTAAAGCTAGGTCATGACTGGTAGGACTGAAACATCATACCACTGCGGCAGCATTTACCGGCGGAAGTGATTTTCCGCACCAAGCAGCACGGTTAGGAATGGAGTCTTGCACTCGCGGCTTTCCGCAGTTGCTGCTGTGGTATTTTCACCACTGTAGATTTCACGCGGCAGCGGCAGGTTTGCCAGTTTCCCCTTTCCCTTAAGCATGGCAGATTTGTGATTCTCATTGCATTGTAGCCAGGGGTGTAGCCACCATGGTGTGGTGGACGTTGCTGCCTTGTAAACAAAGTTCTTCTTCGAGGGGCTCCTTCCATTCTCACTTGCATGCCCTTCCGTTACCAGCATATACCAAGCTCACTAGCTTAAAAAAAAAAACATGTGACATTCACACATCCTCTCCCTATATAAGGTACCTAAACCCAACACAGTTCCTTCCAACCCTAAGCAATTAGGAAGAAAATTCCATGTGGGGTTGGAAGGGTGGGTGCTTGTGAGAATTGTGGAGCCATCTCGAACCTTGTTTACAAGGCAGCAACCTTCTGTTCTCTTTTGAGTGGCTCCTCCCATTCTCACAAATGGGACTGTACCAAGCCTAGAAAGAGGCGGTGGGGGAACTTTCTAACAAAATGACACTCCATGCAGGTTGGATCTACAACCTGGGAGGGGGGGCAGCAGGCAGGGGGCAGTCTGCTCTGGGGAGTCCATTCAGCTAAGTTCATTCATTCAATGATCTATTATTCAGCATCACAGTGCATCAGGGACTCGCGCTCAGTAGCAGACGGTGGCATAAAACTGCTTGTGTTTACAAACTGCAGACATGCCACATCTGCAGATGCTGGCAGCAGGTAATGCGGAATCGCAGAAATATCGAGGGGAAGTCGGCAGCAAGACACATTAAGTGCCGAGTTCTCGGAATGGAATGGCAGCGCGGTAACAGCTGCTGCCGCTTCAGCCCTAATAACTGGGTATGGGGGATGCAGCCCCAAAACTCACTCCACCCCCATGCTCTCCAGGGTCAGACCTGTTTTGGTTTCTCACCCAGTGAGAGCCAGCAGCTTTAAAATAAAAAAGGTTCTAAGGCAGCCTTCAACAGAAGCAGAAAGAAACTGACAAACAGCCATCAGTCAACTGTCATTCAGCTCCGGTAGTGACACAGACTGCAGGGAAGAAGGGGGTTGCCACGTGACCATAGATGTTGGGAGCAGTGCAACGGATAAGAAGTTTTTAAACACACAAGTTACAGGAGAGATCTACAAGATAAAAGACCCAAAATGGTAAGACCCCAGAATTCCAGGGTTTCCTAAAGCCAGGAGAAATATTCACAATTTCAAAGAACCAGGAGTCAGAGAACTAGGTGATTAATTCAGACACACTGAAAGTACCGGTTGTTAAAGCTAACATGCTGCATAAAGGTGTGTCTAAAATTGCTCACTGATATGAACATGTTTAAGAGTCTTGGAGCAAGAGAGAAGGTGTAGGTGTCAGAAATGCAGATCTAGAAGGCTTGCTACACTGGGCATTTCTACACACACATAAAAGTGCTGGTCTTTCAACCTTCTAGGTTTACAAGTCCACAAGTAAGTTCCTGATGCATTCTTCACACAAACACTGCCCTGAGGCAGCCTAAAGTAGTCGCAGCTGTAGACGTGAGGGGCTGCCATGGAAACCAAGTGACCATAGCTGCCTGGAGCAAAGCAGTTTATCAGGAGAACATTTTACACACAAAAGTTCTATGCAGAAGTTCAAAGAGCCAGATGTTTAAGATCTTGGTGAGTGATTTAGACACACAGAAAGTTCAGGATGTAACAGGAAACATGCAGGAGAAATGTGTGTGTAAAAATACCCACTGTTGCAGTACAATCACAGTATGTTCTGTGTGGGGGAACATAGCTAAGTACAGATGTGTCCTTATTAGAGCATCAGACCAGGAAGCTTCAGGGAGCAAAGGAGAAGTGCCTGAAATATGTGTCCACAATTTTTTCTCAAGAGCGACCATTAACCTTTAGTCTTATTGGAAAAGCAGATCTTCTGAGGTGACGCTTTGCTAATTTGTACAGTGCTGCACTAAAATGTGTGGCAAGAAAAGACATTCCAAAATAAACAGCTGTACTGAGTCCAAAGGATGATTTTTGTGAGTAGTGAGCAATGAGGAGTACAGAACTAAACAGAGTTAGTGCAGAAGCAGGGGAATCTGCCTGTAAGCGGAAGTATTACCACCAGTTCTCCTACACGCACAATACAGGATAGTACCTTATTGCATGACATACGAGGGCAAATATTTCCCTGCCTTTAATCACCTGTGCAGTGAGTAGAGTAGATGCACTTGAACTGTTGCCTGAGAGGCCACAGTGGAGAAAAATCGATCAAGCACAAGGGTGACATGAAATGAGACGATAACCTGTTGGAGTCCGTATTTGGTCCATGCAGCCCCCAGGCTACTGCCACTCATATGTACAGCATGTCCAACCTAATGAACAGGCAGATCCCTTATTTCATGTGCTTGCAGCAGCTTACACTAGTGATGTTAGCAATCTCCCTCCCTGTGTCTTCCTTTCAGCTGAGAGACATGCTAGACATCTCCTTCCCACCACAGTCTTCCTCCCTACCTCTCAGCTGAAAGGCACTCTTGAAATATCTCCCCCAGAGTCTCTCTCCCCAACAGCCTGGCTGGGGTGGGGGGTCAGGGAGTGACAGATGGATGGCTCCACCCCTCTGCTGTGGCCGATGCCCCATTCCCCATCATGATGGGCAGTCATGAGTGCCAACAACAGGTAGTGCTGAAGCGACAACTCCTTTTTCTGCCTCTGTATTTCATTCCGCCATTTCGGAAATGCCTGCAACTTTCCGCAGCTTTCCTGCGGCATTCTGCTAATTCCACCAGCATTCTGCTAATTCAGAAACTGTCAGAACAATTTTGGAAACTGTCGGAACAAACACTGTTCTGTTACTGTGCAGTGCCGGCGGAAATTGCAGAAGATCTAAACTATTTGAACAAACTTTGTTCAGCTATTTTCAGAGCCGGTGGAAGTAGCGGAATGAAAGTAGTGGAACAGCGGAAGTAGTGGAATGGAACTAGCAGAATGAATGTCTCTGTCATGGGGCAGAGGGGGGTAGGAGCTAGGGAGGAGGCTAAGAGGATAGGAAGCGAAGCAGCAAGTAGAAACCTCTCAGCCAGTTCCTGATGCCACGGGAACAGTGTTNGAATGGAATGGCAGCGCGGTAACAGCTGCTGCCGCTTCAGCCCTAATAACTGGGTATGGGGGATGCAGCCCCAAAACTCACTCCACCCCCATGCTCTCCAGGGTCAGACCTGTTTTGGTTTCTCACCCAGTGAGAGCCAGCAGCTTTAAAATAAAAAAGGTTCTAAGGCAGCCTTCAACAGAAGCAGAAAGAAACTGACAAACAGCCATCAGTCAACTGTCATTCAGCTCCGGTAGTGACACAGACTGCAGGGAAGAAGGGGGTTGCCACGTGACCATAGATGTTGGGAGCAGTGCAACGGATAAGAAGTTTTTAAACACACAAGTTACAGGAGAGATCTACAAGATAAAAGACCCAAAATGGTAAGACCCCAGAATTCCAGGGTTTCCTAAAGCCAGGAGAAATATTCACAATTTCAAAGAACCAGGAGTCAGAGAACTAGGTGATTAATTCAGACACACTGAAAGTACCGGTTGTTAAAGCTAACATGCTGCATAAAGGTGTGTCTAAAATTGCTCACTGATATGAACATGTTTAAGAGTCTTGGAGCAAGAGAGAAGGTGAAGGTGTCAGAAATGCAGATCTAGAAGGCTTGCTACAATGGGCATTTCTACACACACATAAAAGTGCTGGTCTTTCAACCTTCTAGGTTTACAAGTCCACAAGTAAGTTCCTGATGCATTCTTCACACAAACACTGCCCTGAGGCAGCCTAAAGTAGTCACAGCTGTAGACGTGAGGGGCTGCCATGGAAACCAAGTGACCATAGCTGCCTGGAGCAAAGCAGTTTATCAGGAGAACATTTTACACACAAAATTTCTATGCAGAAGTTCAAAGAGCCAGATGTTTAAGATCTTGGTGAGTGATTTAGACACACAGAAAGTTCAGGATGTAACAGGAAACATGCAGGAGAAATGTGTGTGTAAAAATACCCACTGTTGCAGTACAATCACAGTATGTTCTGTGTGGGGGAACATAGCTAAGTACAGATGTGTCCTTATTAGAGCATCAGACCAGGAAGCTTCAGGGAGCAAAGGAGAAGTGCCTGAAATATGTGTCCACAATTTTTTCTCAAGAGCGACCATTAACCTTTAGTCTTATTGGAAAAGCAGATCTTCTGAGGTGACGCTTTGCTAATTTGTACAGTGCTGCACTAAAATGTGTGGCAAGAAAAGACATTCCAAAATAAACAGCTGTACTGAGTCCAAAGGATGATTTTTGTGAGTAGTGAGCAATGAGGAGTACAGAACTAAACAGAGTTAGTGCAGAAGCAGGGGAATCTGCCTGTAAGCGGAAGTATTACCACCAGTTCTCCTACACGCACAATACAGGATAGTACCTTATTGCATGACATACGAGGGCAAATATTTCCCTGCCTTTAATCACCTGTGCAGTGAGTAGAGTAGATGCACTTGAACTGTTGCCTGAGAGGCCACAGTGGAGAAAAATCGATCAAGCACAAGGGTGACATGAAATGAGACGATAACCTGTTGGAGTCCGTATTTGGTCCATGCAGCCCCCAGGCTACTGCCACTCATATGTACAGCATGTCCAACCTAATGAACAGGCAGATCCCTTATTTCATGTGCTTGCAGCAGCTTACACTAGTGATGTTAGCAATCTCCCTCCCTGTGTCTTCCTTTCAGCTGAGAGACATGCTAGACATCTCCTTCCCACCACAGTCTTCCTCCCTACCTCTCAGCTGAAAGGCACTCTTGAAATATCTCCCCCAGAGTCTCTCTCCCCAACAGCCTGGCTGGGGTGGGGGGTCAGGGAGTGACAGATGGATGGCTCCACCCCTCTGCTGTGGCCGATGCCCCATTCCCCATCATGATGGGCAGTCATGAGTGCCAACAACAGGTAGTGCTGAAGCGACAACTCCTTTTTCTGCCTCTGTATTTCATTCCGCCATTTCGGAAATGCCTGCAACTTTCCGCAGCTTTCCTGCGGCATTCTGCTAATTCCACCAGCATTCTGCTAATTCAGAAACTGTCAGAACAATTTTGGAAACTGTCGGAACAAACACTGTTCTGTTACTGTGCAGTGCCGGCGGAAATTGCAGAAGATCTAAACTATTTGAACAAACTTTGTTCAGCTATTTTCAGAGCCGGTGGAAGTAGCGGAATGAAAGTAGTGGAACAGCGGAAGTAGTGGAATGGAACTAGCAGAATGAATGTCTCTGTCATGGGGCAGAGGGGGGTAGGAGCTAGGGAGGAGGCTAAGAGGATAGGAAGCGAAGCAGCAAGTAGAAACCTCTCAGCCAGTTCCTGATGCCACGGGAACAGTGTTTTCAGTGATCATCTGACATGTCCACGCTATGTGGATTAATGGCTCATCATCGAGGTCACAGACTGGGAAACTGAAAGGGATCAGCTGCAACAGGAAAGCTGGGAGCGCCTACAACAACAGTGGGTCTGGAAGGGATACTCAGTGCTAGGGAACTGGAAGAGGGAACCAGCAACGAGATACTAGAAGGGGTAAACAGTGAGAGGGAGCTGGAAAGGGGGGGAACAGTAGCACAAGGAAACTGGAAGGGAGAACCAGCAACAAGACCCTAGGAGGGGTATCCGGCGAGAGGGAGCTGGAAGGGGAGAACCAGCAATGAGAAGCTGTAAGGGGGGGAACATTAGGAAAAGAGAGCTGGAAGGGAAAACCAGCAACAAGACCCTAGGAGGAGGACTCAGAGAGAGGAAGGTGGAAGGGGAGAACCAGCAATAAGGAGCTGGAAGGGGGGGCAGTAGCAAGAGGGAGCTGGAAGGGAGAACCAGCAAGGAGCTGGGGTGGGGGGACTAGTCTGAAGTGAGGGATTAAAAATGCAGGCACCATCAGTGTGGCTTAGTAGCTAAGCCTTTGCTCCATTCTGCTATTCTGTTTTCTAAAGTATTCTATCCCATGCTGCCTCTTCTAGTCTTGCTCTCCTCTCTCTGTACTGCAACTGCAGTAGGGGTGGGAATGAGGAACCTGTTTGAGTTCTTTCATGCATATTAAGATTAAAGTTCACACTATAGCAGTTAGGTATTTATAGTAGGGATGGGACACCGGGGAGAATATTGTATACCAGATTTACCGGTATTGGATCTCCCTGGTATCAGATTTCCCGGTGTCGGCATACTGAATTTTAAACATTGGCCGCTTTACCGGTTTTTTTTACATTGTGGCCATTGACTTCAATGGCCGCATTGTAAAAAAACAGGTAAAGCGGTCAATGTTAAAAATCCGGTATGCCAATACCGGAAAATATCAGATTATTGGATTAATCCAATACACCTGATTATCAGGTGTTTCAGATTTATCTGATACCGATATTCCCACCCCTAATTTATAGGGTCTACATACTGAGGGATGAGCTCATGCTGTACCATTTCCCAGTCAAGACACATAAGGGTTTTCTCCTGTATGGATTCTCTGATGTACCACGCCTTATCATGCGGTGTTCCGCAGGGTTCTATTCTGTCTCCATTATTATTTAATGTATATATGCAGCCCTTGGGAGAGGTCATGAGAGGGTTCAAGGTGCGGTGTTACCAATATGCTGATGATACTCAGCTGTACTTCTCTTTTTCAACAGACCCAGACCCTGCCATCTCGGTGCTATCCCAGTGTCTGGAGGCCGTGGCAGAATGGATGTGGCAGAGCAGACTGAA